>VWZI01019102.1:56185-186653 GCA_013396835.1 Psilopogon haemacephalus | reverse complement strand
CAGGGCTGCTCTCCAGCCAGTCACTGCCCAGCCTGTATTTGTGCTTGGGATTGCCTTGACCCAGATGCAGGACTTTGCACTTGGTCTTGTAAACCTCATGAGATTGGCTTGTGCCTACCTCTGCAGCCTGTCCAGGTCCTTCTGGATGCCATCCCTGTCCTCCAGCATGTCTGCTGTACCACACAGCTTGGTGTCATCAGCAAACTTGTTGAAGGTGCTCTCAATGCCTCTGTCCACGTTGCCCACAAAGATATTGAACAAGATTGGTCCCCGGACTGATCCCTGAGGGACTCCGCTTGTCAGTGGTCTCCACTTGGTCATAGACCCATTGACAGCCACTCTTTGGGTGTGGCCATCAAGCCAGTTCTTTATCCATCTGGTGGTCCACCCATCAAACCCATGCATCACCAGCTTGGAGACCAGGATGTGGTGTGGAACAGTGTCAAAGGCTTTGCTCAGATCCAGGTAGATGACATCAGTTGCTCACCTCTCATCTATTAATGTTGTGACCTGTTCATAGAAGGCCACCAGGTTTGTCAGGCAGGATCTGCCCTTGGTGAAGCCATGCAGATTGGACCCCATCACCTCTTCAGTATTCTCCTGTCTCAGTAGTGCCTCCAGGAGGATCTGCTCCATGATCTTACCAGGCACAGACGAGCACAGATAATCCCCATGTAATTTTTATTCAGGAACAAGCTTTTATTGTTAGCTTGATAGGCTTCTCTGGGACAAAAGAACAGTTCTAAAACAATCTGACCAGTGCCAGGACAGTCAGGGATCACAGTAAGGTCATGCATTTAATTGTTGTGTCACATGGGTCACTGGAAACATCTTACATTGAATTTATGTATTATAATTAAGTGTTAGAGGTGATAGTAATCTTCAAATCTCTCAGCAGGTAAGGGAACCCACTAAAAACATGTAGAGATGGCAGTAAAAGATGACTCCTTAACTGCAAAAGAGAAGGATGTTGTAGTAGACTTTGCTAAAAGTGGAGTGCTGTTCTGTGTCCATACACTAGTGTTCAGGACAAAGATTTCTTCTCTAGAGGGGAAGAGCACCTGAACTGGTAGGGAGATATCTTCCTAATTCTATGTATTTCAGATATGTGCTTCTCTACTAATGTGACCAAGAACAAGTGGTGTCTGAGTTACCACAGTTACTCCACTCTGGCTTGAACAGTATTGGTGTCTGGAATTTAGGAGCTTGGGGTCATTCTGCTTTTCTCCTTGTGTCGACTGTTCAGACCAATAGACACATGAATCATTCACTCCTTTTACCCTGAAGTGTGAAAACATATTTGGTTACTTAAACATACAGAAAATGTTTGTTTAGAGTAGGATACCACAAGGAGGACATGGAATTGTTGGAGCGAGTGCAGAGGAGGGCCATGAAGATGGTCAGAGGGCTGGAGCACCTCTGCTATGAGGACAGGCTGAGAGAGTTGGGGCTTTTCAGCCTGGAGAAGAGAAGGCTTAGAGGAGACCTTGTAGTAGCCTTTCAGTACCTGAAAAGGGGCCTACAGGAGGGCTGGGGAGGGACTATTCATAAGCTTTGTAATGACGGGATGAGGAGTAATGGGTTTAAACTGGCAGAGGGGAGATTTAAATGGGATGTTAGGAGGAAGCTCTTTACAGTGAGGGTGGCAAAACAATGGCACAAGTTGCCCAAGGAGGTTGTGGCTGCTCTCTCACTGGATGTGTTCAAGGCCAGGTTGGATGAGGTCTTGAGCGACCTGATCTAGTGGGAGTTGTCCCTGCCTATGGTGGGGGGTTGGAACTGGATGATCTTTAAGGTCCCTTCCAACCTAGACCATTCTATGATTCTATGATTTTACATGTGCTGCAAAATGGAGATAACTTTGCTTCAGGAGGAAACAATCTCCTGTGGGGGTTTTGTTTCTCAGTAGTCTGGAATATCAGGGTGATGGGAAACTCAGAAACCTGTGTATACCCAGCAGCTATTTCTGTACTTTGTCTATCAGTTTGGTAGCACGTAAGCTCTCTTAATCCTCCAGTGATTATCAGACTTCCATTTTAAATAGAAGCATTAACTCAAATTTTGAATATCTGAGCCCTTTGACTCTGTTTGAAGTGATTTGTAAGACAGAAATTATACTTTAGACCAGAAAGTTTGGATTTGCGTCAAAATAATTTTATTCACCTGCTCTTCCAGGGGTCATTGAACCACTGTGTTACAGTGAATCTTTCTCCCCTCCTGAGCTCTTAAATTCTTAATCCTTGTGGTTATGGAAGTGTCCCACCTGCTGCAGTGTGAGTCCTTGTGGCTGTCATTTTGCATACTACCCCCATAAAGACAGAGTATCTGTTCTCCAGTCATCTCAAATTACTTCTAGCTAGGTACCTAGTCCTCCAGTACTCATTGCCAGATCTTATGCTTCTTTGAATTTTATACTTCATATTCTTGATTTTGTAAGGACTTTGTAATTTCTCATCACAGGACCAAGTCTTTTATTTTTTGTTTGCTGCACTGTGGGAGTACCCAGAAGTTCATTTGACTTCACAAAACAGTTGTTCAGATGGCTTTGTGGCTCTGTGTGAACTTGAGCAACTTCTCTTCCACGACCAAAGCAAATTCTTTGAGATCTCTGGGCAAACAGTATCTGTGTTGCATGGTATTTGGACATTTGCCATAGGGCCACCTGGAATTCTGCCTTGGCTTTCAGCCAGCATTACATTAGGCTAAAAGGATCCAGGGCTGTTGCAGCCTTCAGTGAAGTGATGCTGCAGTTGTTTGTGGGAGTCCTCAGGCCATCTCCTGGATGACAAAAGGCAAAGGTAACTGTTGAGAGTGAGTCACTGCAAGAATGTACATGCAGACTTGAAGAAGAAAGGTTACTGGTTAGTAACTGGTGTTCTTTGAGACATACAGTCTGCATGTACATGAGTCTCCTACCTGCATTTCCCCTCTTTCTGAATCTCTTTCAGGTTTGCTTGTGCATTTCAGAGGAGCTCCAGTGGTGGCGGATGCTCTCTGCCCTGTATTTCATGCCTCGAGCAGCAAGAGGGGAGGAGCTAGAGCAGCCTCCCGGCACACCCCGGGGCAGGCCACCGGCCCACCCACTCTTAGAGTATATGTATGGACTAAGTATCTCAAAGTACAGCAGCCTCCCTTGGTAGGTAATTTTCTTTACTGTATTCTCACAGGTAGAGCAGTAGATGTCATTTTAAAAGCAGTTTCATCTGTCGACTCTCTCGATGATGTGCATGAGCAGCTATACATTGGGGACTCCATGCAGCAGTCTGCAGCACACTCAGCAGCAACCTGTTTCCAATGGCTTAACCTCTGGTCTTTTTTTCCCCGTCCTAGCCTTTTTGAGATACTCAAATATTGACATTCTCTTCAATTTATCACTTCCATTGAGACCTACACCAAAACTGTAAATTACGCCAGTTGTAGAATTTCTCAAAAAGTAAATGGGGTCTTACATAACTGCAGCTAAGTGTATGGACTGACATTTGAGACTCTACCTACTGATAGAAAATGTAGCTAGAAACTGAACTAAGTTCTGTAAGAATCAGCTGTATTTTTACATTGTTTCTTAAAACTTCATAGTTACAGGGGAGCAATCGCTTGAGCTTAAACTTTCTTTTTCAGTGATGAGGTCCTTGTGTTTTTTTTAACCATAGAAGCCTTTGAACTCCTTTCTAAATCTGCTGCGCTTCCAGCCCATCAAAAACAATGAGGAGATGCAGGGTACAGCCTGCCTTAGACTGGAGAGGTGATTGTCTCTGAGGGCACCTCCCACAGGTGGTTGTTTCCAAGCGGTTTCTAAGAAGTGTGGGTTCTGTGAGCTGAGGTCTGCTACAGAAATAGGATTCCTCCATGTTTGTATTGGAGTTCCTGAAGGCATGTGGTCTTTGTATCATGGAAACGCTTTTATCACTTTCTTAGGGCTGAAGCAGTTGACCTTGTCTTGGCTGCTCAAAGAAATTTATGTCTGGTTTTCTGTGGTTTTGCCATTTTTGTGTTTTCCATAAGACCAGAACATAGCTTATCTGGGCTTAGCTGTAGACAGCACAATTTGGTGAAACTTTTGATCTGTGGTGCATGAGCTACCTGAGGTACATGTGGTGCACATTGACAAAATACTGTAAGAGCTCTGCTTTTGCAAAGTTACTGACTTGGGAATAATACCAAGCTGCCTTGTCACGTTCTGAGAAGGAAACCCAAAGCAAACAGCTTTTTAAACAGCCTTTGATGAACCCTATGCAAAGGGGGAGAAAATGTGGAAAGAGCCATCTTGTTCTGCACAACTGATCTGAAGCTTGTATCTTCAAACCCAAGTGTTTATGTCTTGTGATAACGGGTCTTTGGGGTGCTGCTTCATTTAAAAAAAAAAAAATGTTGAAAAAAGAAGAGAGGAGAGAAGGTTCCTGTTTATCTATTTTTAGTGAGCAACAATGGGTTAATTAGGCTGATTTTATGTTGGGTTGTTTTGGGGTTTTTTTGGTTTTGGTGTTTTTTCCCTCCAGAGCTTTTTTACCTTATTTTATTGTAGGAAAAATTGAAGGAATATCTCAGAGTCAAGATTCTCACTGGGTAAATACTGACAAGGAGGTGCTTATGTTTTTACTTAATTTTTAATGGATGTCAACTAAGTTCTTAAGAAAAAATGAAGTTTTGTAACTCCAATATTTGTGCTAGTAACTAACATCCTATTTTAAAGAGAGGTATTTTATGCATAACATAAATGAGACCCATTGCACTCCAGGGCTTTTGCCAGTGCAGTTTCCCTGCGTAAAGATGAGTGTGTTTGCACATGTGCCTCACACGCACCTGTGTATCTGCCACATTCAGAGGGGACAGGAAAGGTATTTCCTGACCAGACATGTTTAGAAAATATCTAATTCTGACAGCTCTAAGTTCCATCCCATCCTCCAGGCACCTCAGGAAAGCTGTTATACGGGGGGAACCTTTCCTTTCCAGCGAGTTGTCATGGTTTCATAACCTCAGCATGCGCTGGAGGAGGATACTTGTGGTACTAACACTGGACGATGACAGATTTTTCATACAGAAGGAAACAAGTCTTGTGCCTTGCTGCACATACAGAGTCACAGTTTGCGTCTGATCTAGACCTTCTTGTACGCTTTAATACAATTCTTTAAATTGTACAATAAAATCACAAGTTTTCTGGTTGATGCTAAGACTAATATGTCAAGGTGGTTAGCTTGAATAAAGACTCCCTCCTTGTTTTTCTGAGAGGAAATGAGCATGAGACATGTAAAACTGTCTGTCCATTTCGTGGAGTCAATCTTGTACATGGCCTATATTGTCTTCACCTTTCTCCAGTGCAGTCAGAATTGTTTTGGCAGTCACAGCCCTTTGCAAGCAGATTACTTCAGTTCCAGCACTCCCAGTCCTGCTGGTTTGACCAGCACACACTTCACTCTTTGCACGGCTCTCTACTGGACTTGTGCTGCTTGTTTGCAGAGATGAACTCTGAACGTAGCACCTCAGTGCCCGATTTTTCTTTTCTTGACTCCTGTTTTTGAGATAATCATCATGAACATTAGCTTTTAGAAGATGCAGAGTACTTCTTTAAAAACAGTTATGTTAGAGGCTGCCTAAGTGTGTTGAACTGTGAAATGTTTGACAGCTGCAGTTTGTTTCAAACAGAGAATGCCTATAATTAAATTTCCATCTGAAACATAAGCCATCTCTAGAGTACGCTTTTATTACTTTCTTACTTCAGTTTTGCATTTCAGTATTATAGATGCATTTATATGGCTTCTTTTAATACATTATCTCAGCATTCAGAAAGGCATAATTAAAAAAGCAACAGTGCAACATGATTACAGTGCTAAAAGCTGAAAATATATCTGTAGAATTTTCAAAGACTACTATGCCAAGTAAAACCCAAAATATGGGAAGGTCTCTTTAGATACTGTGAAGATATGCACTGTGTTTCATCCAGAGCTCTTGGTGTAGGGATTACTCTGAATAGGATTCTAACATTCTCTTCCTTTCTGCCATTGTTGGAGCTGAGGTAATAGAAAATGTTGAGTGTGGTTTTGTGGTGGTTTAGTATTTCGCTTTATGATTTTCTTAAATAATTTCAAGATGATTACTTGCAAAGTTATTGCTCCACATGCATACATGTTATAATGTCTCTATGTTTCAGCAAAGATTTCAAGTGCTAAGAATATTTCTGAGCATACTAAACAAGAGTAAACAAAATATTCACAAAAAATAGGGTAACGTTAAAGAAATTAATTCTAAAACCATATCAACATGTCTAAGGCTCAACCTGCTTTTCAAAGTGAATGTTGAAGTCATCTCTTTCTCTTGTCTTCCCTACCAGTGCTTTATGAGTATTTATGTTATTAAATGGTCCTCAATACTCACTTTCCCCCTTTAAAGTAATAGACAAGCCATGATCAGCTGGGTAGATAAGACTCAAATTCCCAGATTGTACAGCACTGAGCACTAATTGGGTTGCTTTTAGCTTTTGTATTTCTTTTTCCCTGTTTTGTTTGTGTGTGTGCTATGATGCGCATTTCTGAGTCACATAGGCTCTCGTGCTATGGTGTTTGAGATTAATCTTGAGTAAGCTGGGGTCTGGAGTAGTTAAGCCATATGACTAAGTGAAGGTTGTTATGAGATCTTACTGTGCCAGTTTGCATATCTCTGAAACCCAGTGGTCAAAATGCCATCCAGGTTTCCCAGTACATCTGCGGTGGTGCAGACTTGCACTTCTTTGACATTGTTTTCCATATTCTCATTTGCTACAATTTCTTAACTGATATGATGTTAGAGATTCATAACTGGAAATAATTTCAGACATCCTTTTTGCTGTTTTGGTACGAGAATTCAAAGTGTGCAAGAAAGTTAAATTTAATGTGGCTTCTTTATACAATTCTTACGTGGCTTCTTTATACAATTCTTACTTGGCTTGCTGAGGAAGGTTATCATTAGAGCTTTGAGAATGTGTTTTTATGTGGATTTTTTCCTTTTGAAACATACTGCCCTGGAGTAAACAGGATTTGTTTGCAAATATAGAAGTTAACTTAATTCTAATCAGCATGTAGTTTGGAGAAGATCTGTGCTGGAGAACACAGACTTTTGCATTCCTAAGCATGATCACTAGATTTTCCTGGAAGCCACAATGTTGCCTTACTCTGAAGGCGTGAGGACCTGGTTCAAGGGCAACACGAACAGCCAAACCCAGGCTGCTCGGCAACACCACAATAATCTTTTCAGTCACACGAAGTTGTTTTGGGAACTTGTGGCTAATGTGTGTGTCTATAAACCAGCTTATACTCGCTTACTTCTGTTTTAAAATCCCATGTAAATAAATGTTTATTGTTCTGTAACTAAATTCTGTGTTTAGTTGGTAATTGTTCAGCAATTTAAAGTAAATGTTAACATATTTTAAAAGGCCCTTCATGTGTGATTCATATTGCATACAAGACAAAATAGCTTCGAGTTTACACTGTATTAGAAAAACTTAATGTGTGCCAAAATACCAAACATCTTAGTTAATTACAGAATTACTTAACAGGTTTCAATACTGCCTATAGAATGGAAGAATTCTATATGTCCTCTTTAATAAAACCTGCCTGTTTATATTCTTCTTAGCATTATGCTATTCTTTCCTAATCAGTGTTTTAAATGTGTGCACATCATATTCCAATGGTTGAGGTGCATGAAAAGTGTGTGTTTGTACTGAGATTATTTTTACATTTCTTGTGTTACGAAGTAAGTGGCATCTGCATAAGAAAAGAAAATAAGCACTAGAATAATAATCTAAAAGACTGTTAACAGGTAAGCACTGTTGTCAGACTCTTGCAGCAAAGTGATAGGAGAAATGGGACAAGAAATAGTACACAAAATACCATAGGACTGAAGCCTCGCAGTACAGAGACAGTCCTAAGATCTCAGCTCTCCTGTGTAGACATTTAGTCTGATCCACTGTTACCATTTTTATTTACTGTGTAGCACTTCTGCTCCAGTATAAAGGCGTTAGTCATAGTCTCAATACCTATGTGGAAAAGCAGTGCAGAGTAGTAGTAAGAGGTGTGGAGGAGACTTGCAGCCTTTTTCAGTGGCTGGCTGATAGCAGGCTTCATAGCATTATTTAAGTGAAGCACAAAACCAAAATGTGATAGTATTAAGATTTTATTGCAAAAGACTGCAAAAATTTACTAAGATAATGAACACAGAGACCTCAGTTATCTCCAAAAGTCAGGAAACCATTCCTTGAGTTCCAGCAAAGAATCCCCTCTGCTTTACCTGCTCACCTGTTGGCAGAGATCAGAGGATGATAGATTAATGAAGTTACAGAATGCCTTTGCTAACCATTGCCATTGTGCATTCTGTGAGCAGAGAATCTGTTTCTACAGGTTATGGCCTTTCTCTGATGTGTGAGGCAGCACTAGCTGAGGTCTGATGTCACAAGAACACATCTGCACAACTTCTGGATTTAGTGGCTTAATGTAGCAGTGCCTGCATGAATTTGCAAGCCTGTCTCTGCAATAAACATGGGGTCTGTGCACGATGCTACACACTGTAGGCATTCTTTCCACAGCTTAATGACTTTTATTGGCCTTAACATCAATGAATTTGTATGTAAAACACTAAGAACTTGGGGAAATAATGAGGCAAGATTTTTCTGCATTGGTAAAATTAACACTGGTCAAATTCAAACAGATCATAAGCAAAGTTTTTGATGAGCAGTGAAATAACTGAAATCAGCTCAAAGTCAAGCAGTGCATAAGAAGTCTAATGGTAATTTCAAGCTGGGAGAGATTGAAACAAGGACTTTTTGGGCAGTGAGATGGAAATGTGTATTAGACCCAAAGCTTTCATACTTAAAATAGAAGAAATTTAAATTGATTTAAAAGAGAAAATACAAAGAAATAGGTAGGAAGAACATGGCACCAGATCTAATCCAAGTCTTAAGGAGACAGCTGGGGTTACATTTTATTTCTGTGCAACAGCAAAAAGCTAATTAATTATTCTAAGACTTCAGTGAAATCTGAACAGGTTAGAATCACAGTTCTGTGCTTGAAAAGTAAGAGTGTGTCTAAAGGCAGTGACTATAATCACATCATTGCTCCTTGCCTACCTTGACACTAGAAAAGTAGTGATATAAAGTCAGTTTAGGATATTAGTTGTTAAAAATATTGTGCTTTTTATTGCTTGGTTGCTTTCCTAGACAGCTGTAGTTTTGTTCTGGCTTTAAAAAAAATGGTAGTAACTTTACAGTGGTATCCCTCTATATTCATCAGCATAATTTCCTTGATGGGAAGGAGTGACATAATTTGCATAAACTGTTGACCTAGTGTCATTTTGCCTTCAGAGCTTATCATCACTGAAACAATAGAAGAAAGATGCACAAAAAATATTCAATGACATTTTTTTCTGGTTGAAATGTTTTATAATGATTTTGCTTGCATAGCTTCAGTAAAGCTAAATATCTGCTCTCTGGCCTAGAGGAATTCTCATTTGAAGACACAGCAAATTGAGATCTGTGCAAAGCCCGTGGAGAATCCAGCTGGACTGCTGGCAACAGCAAAGTGGATATAAGTAGTCTTTTGTCCTCAGCTGATCGAGCTGGTGCTTCCTTTTTTTAGATGCTTAAAATGTCAGTGAGAATGTTTAGTGGGATAGAGCCTTGTAGACTAGATGGAAAGCAAATAAGCTGAATATCAGTCTTGGGTATTTTTCCATGGCTTTAAAAGATCACAGTGCTGATGATGAGATATGAATTATGATTATTAATAACCAGGTGAAAATATTTCTAAAAATACAAAAAATATTTATTAATATTAAATCTCTCCAGAAAACTTAGTGACTAGGCATGGATGAGCAGGTGTGGTTATTTACACAGGAAACAGGCAATTTAAAGAGTGAAGTGAAAAACAGAACTGTGAACGTTAATTGAAACTGGAAAGAGATTTGCAGCAGCAATGCCTTTTTCCCACTAGGGGATTTTATGGCTTCTAAGCAAAGTAGCTGACACAAGAGTAGAGACTTATAAGGTCAGATCTGTCAGGTTTACTGACAGCTAGGCTGCTTTTGTAAGGGGTACCTCCCTTTGGCACATGCAGGTTAAGCAGGAGATGCGGGTGGCCAGCAGGCTGCAGCTTGGGGTTTTCTCCAGTGGTCGAGGTGGCTGCCGTTGTGCACAAGGAGGCTCACGGGTCTGCTGCATCTCTTGTCCCTGCAGCTTTTGGCAAGGCAGCTGTATAGTCGCTTGCTAGGAGAGGGTTTTAATAGCTGCAGCCCTTCTTGTTTCTCCAAGCCATAGAAGGCAAGGCAAATTGTTTTCAAATTGACTTTGTATTTGTCATTTGACTAAGAAGAAATTTGGCCGACAGGCAATCCCAGCAGCCAGCAGTCAGCCAGTAGAATGGCATCAAGCCAGGCCTTAAGCATAGAGCATAAAGACATGAGCCTAGCAGAGGCAAAGCGTGGCCAGTACACCTGCCTGTTGCTTGTCGTAAAGGGAGGATGTATCCCTTGGACCCAGACTTCATAGCCCCAAGCCCCTTTGTCCTCCTTCTGTGCTCCCAAGACCCCAGAAAGAAGAGAGGGATTGTGTCTGGACAAGCTGGGACCTGTATTGTGTTTGTGTAGCGCTTGCATTGGCAGCGCGGTGGGATAGAGCCTTGTCAACTAGATGGAAAGTGAATAAGCTGAATGTCAGTGCTGGCTGTTTTTTTCTCTGGCTTTAAAAGATCTGAGTTACACTTCAGAAACACAGTGAAGCCCAGACCTACTTATTGCCTTGTGGTCAAAGGTCTTCTCACTGGAAGCTTGTGTTTCCTTACCATAACTGAAACTTGCCAGAGAATGCTATATCCACCCAGGTACCCTGAGGGAGCAGCAGGAACAGGCACTTAGTTACCGCTCAGGTAGCTGAGCAGTTAGTGTGTGTGCTGGCGTCTACAGCTTTTTATGGGCTAGCACATGGCTTTTGTTCCCCTCTGTTAACTGCAGTATTACTGAGAACAGAGGGAAGATTTATTTCATCTCTCAAACCAGGTAGCTTGGTGAGTTTTATTTTATCTAAAGGTAAATATTTTTTTAAAATCACAAAATCTCTCCCTCCTGTTTCATATTGACTTTTTTTTTCTTGGTGGTATAATTTTTAAAATGTGTATACGATATAATTTAAAAATATGTATACAATATTGAACTCTAACTTAGCCAAACACCATTTTCACCCTGACCTTCTCTCAAGTGTGCTCTGAAATTCGTAGCTGTTTGAAACCGAGACAAGTATGTTTCTAGACAATAGAGAAGATGCTACCTCTTTAAAGTACTTTATTTTGTTATAAAATTGCATGTTATTGAAGCAAACAGTTGTATGGCCGTACTTTTTACTGCTGTAATTCACATGTTTTCAAAAGGTAAATACGAGTCAGAGTTAATAATTCATTTTTGTGGAGGTCTGAGACATTGTGTGTTCCCCAGCATATTTGAAAGGCTCACATAAGCTCAAACTTCTCACAGTTCACAGCTTAGCTGCGTAGAGCAAATCGGGCAGAGTAAAAGGATGAATGCAGTTTTAATGAAGACAAGCACAAATAGAAGCTGCCTAAGGAAAGGCAGCCCTAAGGAAAGGGACTTGGAGGTACTGGTGGATGAGAACCTCAACATGAGCCACCAGTGTGCACTTGAAGCCCAGAGAGCCCATCAGATCCTGGGCTACATCAAGAGAAGTGTGGCCAACAGGATGAGGGAGGTGATTTTCCCCCTCTGCTCCACTCTGGCGAGACACGACCTGGAGTACTGCATCCAGTTCTGGAGCCCCTATTACGGGAAAGATCTGGATGTGCTGGAACATGTCCAAAGAAGGGCCACAAGGATGATTAGAGGGCTGCAGGTCCTCTATTATGGAGACAGACTGAGAGAGTTGGGCCTGTTGAGTCTGGAGAGGAGACCTCTCCACAGTCACCAGAAGAATTCCCTCCCAGTGTAATATGCCAGAAACATAGATGTGCCCTAAGCTGTTTCAAAGCATGAGCTTTCTTTGCTAGAATCACCATAGCTCAGAAACTCATCTAAGTGGTTCTTGCAGATGGATGCTTTCCTGTGCAATACAGCTTATTCTGAGCTCCAAGCAGCCCTTCTGCTGCTGTCACTAGCCCATGGCAGTGTGGAGGGCACGTGACGCAGTCACATGGAGACTACCTGAATTTCCTGCTTATGTAAAATTTTTATCACAGTTTGAAAACGAGTTAGAAATTTACAAAATTAATGCAAATCAAAGTGAACACTTCAGTAGCCTGTGTTCTCCAGCACTGTAAGTCATTACAGATGTGTCATAGGCATGATGGATTGGTTAAGCTTGCTTAGTTCAGCCCTGGAATTGGTATACACGGGCCTACTGAAGTATTGTAGGAGTCATAGAGAGGATGATAATCCTTTATATTGCTGCATAAGGTGTACTGTTACATCTTTTACCAGAGAACCTTACAAATACCTGCCTTTTGTTTTTCTCAGGCTGTTAACAAGTGGAGCACAGAGACTGAAGTTACTGTGATAAGAATCAGCTGTGGCACATGAATTAAATGCACAAACTCTGTTAACCTCTCCAAGCATTAGATTTGTGTCTCAAAATCACAACAAACAGTGATGCAAATGAGTAACTGAGATGGAGAACAGAATTTCAGTTTCCATTTCCAAAAACATTATGATGGATGCTTGAATTATCTGTCACATGTTGGTTACAAACAGTACTTTTTTAAAAAACAAAGGAGTGATTCCACAATTTCCTGTTTGTGTTGTGCATGTCTCTCATTTTAAAACATTTCAAGTCTTCAGGTGTTTTCTGAGATAAATCCATCCCACACATTACTTCTAAGATCTGACAGGATTCATGTTCTCTTTCAGGAGACGCTGATAGACTGGTGTGATGAGAAGGAACTTAATTTGATTCTAACAACTGGAGGAACAGGGTTTGCACCGCGAGATGTCACTCCAGAGGTGAGATAGTTCTGGAATAAGAAAAATCTGCCCTTTGCTGTAGAAATATGTAAGTCTGGGGGAGGGAGGTAATACTGTTTTGAAATGTCCTCTGTATCTTTACTTTGCAGTATCTCTGGTCAGGTCAAGTGATACACAGCTTGAAAGCAGAAAAAGCAACAGGGAATATAGCACAAGAGAATTGCTCTGACCCTGGGTTCTGACCCGAAACAGTTGCCAAACTCAAATGTGCTGCGGTATAATGGATTTCCAGTCTCCTTACAAAACAAATTTCAAGTTACTTTTGGGTGTAATTTTCCTTAGCACTGCAGTGCAGCCCTGCAAAGCAAAAACTTGTGTAGCTTTTGTTGTGTCCCCCACAAGGAAAAGCAGGATAAGAAAGGTCCTTTAATTGTCCCTTGCAGGCTGCTGTATTCACAGCTCCTGCTACAGGTTAAAGCGTGGGAGGCAGATAGGGGGAAAATTTCTGTACAGAGTTGCAGTTCCTTTGCTTGACAGCACACAATCAAAACAAGCTAAACAGGTGCAGAAATGGAGGTAACCTCCAGTGTAAAAGCTGTGCAGGAAATCTGGTTACATTCCACTTATAAGGAGCTAAGGTAAGGTTAAAAAAAAAACCCCACCCACAAGAAAATTGAACCTGATGGCCTCATGGCCTTGAGTTACCATATTCAGTGACTGGGTAATTGCTGTTGAAATATTTTGGTGTTAATAGTTCCAAAATACATTATTATTTAAAATTACACTTTTAAAATTGCTTGCTTATGTTTACTAACGAGCAGAATTAATATTGAGTGCCTGATTTGTTTTGAGTTTTTTTTTGTAATTTCACATATTTAGATTTCTCTTAATTACTTCATATAAGTTTTCAGTTGCTTAGACTTTGAACTTGGGGTTGATTTGGGATCATTGTAACATGCCTGCAATGCCTTTAACTTACATATACATTCTGTTAACCATGGCTGCGGTTTAACTTTTTTCTATCTGGAATCTAAAAATATTTTTTTTAGATTCTTGTATAACATTTCTGGACATGATCTAGTCTTGACCCTTCAATGCTGGGTCAGTGTTTGGACCAGATGATTTCAGTGATTCTGTGATGTGTGTAACTCAACACACACACAAAGAAAATGTGCCTGTACATTACTTTCGATGTTTTGATGATTTTAGGCTATGCATTAGAAACCTTCAGCACCTGAAACCTAAGGGTATCATAACATAGGAACAGTATGAGATGACCACAGTGTGCCAGCCAGTGAAACCAAGTGTGCTAAAACAACAGCAAGGTGAAAAGCGTGTTGGTTGAGTTGGTCTCTTGCAAAGTAATGGTTTTGGAGATTGTATTCCCAGCACCATGTAAAGGGAGAGCAGAATTTCTGTTTTGATTCTCCTGATTTATTACTTTTATGGAGGGTCAAGCATATGCCAGAGGAAGCATTGTAGCCAGTGCCAAAAATTAGCCACAGATTCTCAAGGAGCATTTAGTGCAAGAATCAACACATGAGAGCTCTGCACCTAAGCACCTAGTACTCTCCTTATGTTACTACATGGCTGTTACTCAAACAAAAAAGACAGGTGATGATTTGATTAGTTTTGATGTTGCAGTGAGGCATTTGAAAATTATATGAGTTGTTGAAGTGTTTTTAGACTGTATAATAAAAAACCATACTGAGAGCAAAGTCACTGATAACTTGTGCTGCAGAAAAAAATGAGTAGTTTTTAAGCAGAAAAGCAATGCAAGACTTTGGTTGGTCATAACACAGTTCTGACTGTCCAGTTTTCCCCAAACCTAGAAAGATTTTATGTAGGGCAGTATTTGCTCACTTTTCACTCATTTAAGTTGGGTTAACCTGCAAGACCAGACTAAATCACAGTGGAGAAGTTGATTCCCGGTTTTTATTACAAAGTGGTAATGATTAGGTTTGCTCTAAAGAGAGAATTTTATTTCCTCATTCACTCAAGCAGATGTTTTTAGGGGAAGAAAATTAGTTTGCTAGTAAGTGTCATGGCAGGAACTTATGAAGCAGCATGAGCTGCTTCATCTTCTCTGCTGCTTCATCTTCTCTGTTTGTCAGGTTAGTATGGGGGGCCAGGTCAGCCTGGGAAATCCATGTTGTCAGCATGGAATGATGCAGTGTGCAATAGCAAGCCTTCAGGAGACCTTGCAGGGATGTAGAAAGTGGCTTTGATCTCTTCAGTGTATGGTGTTTGCCCAGTGTGCTCTTCTCTTATCACTGAAGGGGCATAGTGAAGCTGTGTGATTGTGACATTGTGCTATTGAGATGCTATCATTTTATAACTGCTTACCATTGAACCCGATACAGGAAGGCATTGTAGCATTAGTCCTGAGAGTGAGGAGAGTAGTCCCTCGGGTCATGTTTCAGCTGAATGATTCAGTCCAGCCCTTTTGATTAGAAAATACGTTTCTCTGCTTTATTTTTCGAACCTGGATACATAATTGCTACTATACTGTAGACAGTAAAGTTCGTTCCTAACAGTATTTACAGGCTGGAGAAGTGATGTGAAATGAAATGAAGCATCCAGTATAATGTATCTATCAAAAATAACATCCTGAACTTCAGAAATGCATGATTTTTTAAAAAAATATGTAAGATACATTTCCCCCACTAACTGTGCCTTTTGAACACCATATCAGAATCATCCTAAGCTGTTGCACTTTTTCTTACGTATGGAACAGACTATTTCAGGTGTATTCACAAGATCTGATTTTGCTGCCCATCTCTGGTCTCTGTAGCCTCAGTCTAGTCAGTGGGTGGGAGAAGCTTTTGCATTCGTTCCTATGATTCACATTTGGAGGGGTGAAGGTCAGCTGAATTAAGGAGTGTGAGTATCCTTTACTTTCCTGTCAACGTGACTAGAAGTCATTAAATACACGTGGATATTTAAAAAACAAAACTCCCCCAAAGATGGTTGAGTTTGAAGGAAGCTGTTGTAGATGTCATTAGAGAATGCTGGAATTCTTCATCTCTGGTGACAGCTGGTGGTTTGCATTTGGTCTATAGCCAAAGTGTAGGCTTCATTTCATAGGGGTTTTTAACAATCTAACTTTGTCTATAATTTATGAGACTGGTCTTTAAATCCATGCTGGAAATGCTCGTGCAGTTTGCTTTTTGATTTCAGAAGTGTTTGTTGCTGGACAGAGATCAGGGCTTTTGCCCTGGCTTTAACTCAGCTGGCAGTTGAGTCTCCACTGCTCCCCTTTGGTGGGCAAGGAGGAAAGGAGACAATGAAAAAAGCTGAAATGTCAGCTGAGACAATGACAGCTTCCTGTTCTGTTGTGGGGATATCAGACCACAGAAAGGGAAAACAACAAAAAGGAGAAAAAGTACCAGAGTAAACCCAAACCTGGAAAACAAGGATGCAAATCCCAGCCTGGAAACTGGGGAGTAGAAGCAAAAACCCAGGACAGGAGACTGTAAAACTATAGAATGTCTGCCAAGTCCCAGAAAGCCCAGCCAGCCCCTGTGCTGCCATGTGCTAAGCACCATGTCAGTGTGCTTGTGGAATACAACACCCAGCCTGCTCTGTTGCTCTGTGCCACTGTGGGGGGGGGGGGGGGGAAGCGGGGGGAGGGGGGTGGCTCTGTTCTCCCCATCCTCTGTCCCTTGCCCCTCTTAGTGGGGCCAGTCAGCTGAAACCAGTACAGCTTGATATATGGCCCAAGTTCAGTGCTGTATTTCCAGATGCAAGCCATTTTTTCCCCTTAGAGCTACAATACCTGAGTGGCAAAAAGTTGCAGTTCTTACAGAATGCTGCTGATAATAAATAATGGTGAAAATATTAAATTGTGTGAGAGCATTTTCGTTGAGCACTAGGTGTCCTGTTGAGGTAGAAATGTAGTTCATTTGTTACCGTTGCCAGTATAACTAAGAAAGGAAAAATGCAATGTACATAGGTGCTCTGTGCAGGTTGTTGTCTTCTGTCTTCTTTGCCTTTGCATTTATTCTTTTGCAAAATTGTACATTAAAAAATTTCCCTTGTCTGCCACTAGCAGACTCTTCTGGGTCTTCTTTTATGAGACTCACTTCTGTTGCTATTATCTAAGCACATAAGTCAGCTGTTGTGCTAGACATCCTTGAGCCATGGCATTTTATGGAGGCACAAATAGTGCAGCCACACTGCAGGTGATCGTCAACCCTGAAATGTTAAGATAAGGCTTCAGAAGTAGCACAGAAGAACTCTTTTCCATCTTGAGAAACAAGACACGTTTCCTTACAGTCTTTCTCCTTTTCCAGTGGTCTGGAAAAACTATGAATATTCCTTTTGGTTCTTGCTGATTATTCAATATTTATAGACAGTTTTAATATACATGCAGATGTGTGTTTGTTTTCTTCTAATTTGACAGTATTTCCTGTTTATGTATTCTCTCATCCAAGTTCTCTGGTCCATGGAAAGGAAGCACTGTTCTCTGCAGCTCTCTCCTATTTGTCAGCATTTCTCTATAGGAAAGAGAAAAAAAAAAAGAAGAAACATGCTCAGAATGAACAAAGTACTCCAAAGTTAAGCATCCAAAAGCCCTGTTTGGAGAGCAGAAAACTTCTGTTCTGCTGTGCTGCAAACTTGGTAATTCAGTTCAGAACTGCACCAGCATTTTTGTGGTCATTACCAAGTGCCAATTTTCTGTCACCTGTCCTACCCAGTTGCCTACAATATTTTCACACCATTGCTGCTCCCAAAGTTTTTCCTTTAGAATTTAGAGTGACTTTTCACTGCAAATTCCATATTTTTTCCACAGACTACTTTAGTATCTTTGTCCTTCTGCTTTTCTGTCCAAGCAGCCTAATCTCTGTGGTTTGTCGTTTCCCTATGTTCTCTTTGCTTCCCCTTCAGCTTCATTGATGCATTGAGATGCTTGTGTTGTGCTCTAGCCATGCTCTCAAAGCAGCACATATTCCCTTGAATGAATTCAAATCCACTGAGACATGGCAAATCACAACTTTCCTTTAATAGCCAAGAATTTAAACGAAAAGTATTTTTTTTCATCCTCCATGATTCCTATAGTGCCTTCCCAGGACTTAAGTATTGTTCATTGTGGATATAAGAGTACTTCTGGTCTTCTTCAGCAGTATTCAGCTCTTACTGTCATACCGAAAACACGTTCGTGTGCTTACTGGGCCAAAAAGAAACAATTTTTCTTTTTAGAAACCGTCTCCTCAAGGTGGCTCTGTAGTGAAAAGGAATGAAGCCTTCACTTCGCGTGGGACATGAGTCATTTTGTGATAGGAATATTGGGAAACTGTACAACCTTTAATTAATATCCTTTAGTTACTCAGGATACTGTTTCAGGTTTTCACCCTTCAATATTCAAGGTAGTCTCCAATATAATAACCTTTCAAAGAGGTTTTTTTTTGTGGTCTATTTTAAGACACTAGTTTTCTGTATCTCTTAGTGGAGGTCCTGCTCCTTGTTAAGTGATTTCTCTGCAGAGCTATTGTGTAGTGCTGTGTGCTGTGCATGTGTGGCATCTCATCCTGTCACTTGCCAGCAGCCCTTTTGGAATGACTGTTCTCCAGATGTGATAGAAAATTGTTTCCAATCCAGCATGCTCCTAAAGAGACTGAGTTATGAAAACTTGACAGCTGCATCTAGGTAACAAATATGCTGCACTGTGACAGACTCCTTCCACGTCCTGTGCTACTCTGTTAGAACTTTATCAGACAGCCTATGAGGTACCCATCCCTTTTTCTTAGTCCTCCAGACAGGTCCTATTCTGTATGTTAAGGTCTTTATCCCATCAACTTTAATTTTTCAGTTAAGTTTATTGTTTGAAACACCATATTTGGTGGTGTAAGAATCCAAACATATTTATGCTTTAATAATTTAATTAAGAGTTTTATAATAAAGTTTTAAATCTCATATTTGAAGATGTTATTGTAGCAGAACTGTTTTGTTTGTTTTTTTTTTCTGGCAGAACACTCTTGATTAGACAACCATTGCAAATTTCTTTGAGAGGCAGCAGTGTACAGATGCTTTGCACTACCCAATACACTGTCAGGTTACAGAGGTACCTGTATGCTAGGAAATGCCAGACTGACATATCACGTGCTTTATAAGTGCAATTTTTCTTATCTTGTTTGAGTTTCTTGGGAGCACTTGGTAACACACCAGCATCACTGAGGAGCTTGGTTTTGCTATCATCAACTTCAGTCACTGCATAATGACACCTGCCAGCTGCCAGGATAACTGCAGTTGGAGATGTAGGAGGGGAGGAAACCAGAGCCCATTCAGCCCCATTTGCTTGAATATCAGAGGTTACACAAAAAAAGAAGAGAATCCACTCACTCCACCTCAAACCCCCAAGCTGAAACAAAACCAAGCAGAAAGCATAACCCCTCAAAGTACATGCAGAGAATTGTAATTCTGGTCAATAAAGAGGGCTTGGTAAATTCTTGATATTCTGCTACATAAGTAGCAGTTTTGGACATGTTTCCTTGTCTGGATATCCAGCTGAGATACTGCACTGAAAGAATGTTTGTCTCTTGATTTGCTTCTGTCTGGATTTCCTGATACAGACAAGCATGAAGATGATAGGGAAAAAATGAAATTAAAAGAATTAAAAAGAATAGGCATAGAGGTAGGTAAAAAGACCTGTATGGTGGCTAGGACAGGTGCCTTCTGTGAGATCTACACAGCTCCATCTGCTCATCATAAAGACCACCGGCATATACTTTATTAATCCCTCTACTTTCTTTGAGAAATAATCACGGTATATACTATATTACTATTATTATTAAAATGCTGTAGTCGCTATGAGAAATAATAAAGATACCAATGACTTTCTTAGCCTGTTAAAGAGAATAATAAAAATAGCTGGTGATAGGAAAAAAAAATAGAAATCTACAAAAATCCTTATAACAGAAGGGGTTTGAAGTATTTGGGTTGGTTTGTTTGCTTAACAATGAAAGATGAATCATACAAACAAACTCCCTAAAGAGCAGCTGCATTCCTTGTTTTAATCCTGTCAAATCAGAAGTGATGACTGCTTTCACACTCCTGTCAGACTCAAGTTATTTTGTACTACTTACAGAAGGCATGGATGGTGTTTATTGAGCTACCTTGTGCAGAAGGCCAGACTAGAGGCTAGCCTTATGTTCTGCACATGTTAAAGGAGATGATGCTTTAAATCAAATGGATCCTGAAATTAATAAATAAGCAATTTTATTTCATGTGTCCAAAAGGATTTTGTGGATGGCTTCTCTTTTCTGAAGATGCAACTCTGATAATATTGGTGAGGATGCTGGGGCATTATCTAAGTAATGTATTCACTTTCCGTGTAAAATTGTCTGACTGTCATATCCTAAAGATAGTACTACTAGAATCCCTGTTAAGCAACTGGATATTTTTGGTCACTTGAGGATCAAATGTATTTGTTTTGTATTAGCTTACTTAATACTCTCAAATAGCAACTAGTATTTCTGTTTTCTTCCTTTCAAATGTGCATGAAATATTTGCAAGCTCTGTTGAAAATAAGAAAACAGGAGTAAAACAACAGTAAAGGATTTGAAAATAAGTGTCAAAGCCAAAGTAATGAGCCAGGAAATCTATTTTTTTTCCTCTTAGATTTTGAAATTAAGCTTTTTATTCCAGGGTAATTTCAGAATGGAAGTTGGAAGAAGACTCAGTAGGTGGACAAATGGTTTATATACCAGTGATCCCAAACACGTTCAAAAATATACCCAGACCAATACTGCTTTTTCCAAGAACTAGATGATCCTTAAGGTCCCTTCCAACCTGCAGTTGTTTGACTGAACAAGCTTATACTGCATTTTTTCTTGCAGTAAAGAGAAGGATTCTCTTCCTCTTAGCATTACTGAAGCCTTTTAGCCATGTTTTGACTGTGCTGACCATGGCTGACATGGGCATCTCTGTTAGTTTAATCGAATTGGCTCTTGCTGGCAGTGTAGCTGCAATGCTGGATAGACATTTCTGTACCTGGGGCAGAATGCCTCAGCCATAGGACTTCCACATAACAGTATTTTCAGTTTGGAACTTTTGGAATTTTTCTTGTTGTCTTAGGCATTTATAAAACTAGTTTCCATTAAAGCATCTCTTTACATCAGGTAGTAAGGAACTGAACAAAATTAAGCATCAGTTTAGGGCAAAATAACTTTGAAAGCATTCTCATGCATGGCATAATGGAATTCTTTCCTTCACATATCATTTTTTTCTAGTCATGGTCTGCTACAAAGGGTTTAATAGAAGTTGGAGAAGTTTATTTGTAAAAAATTTATAGACACGTTAGGAAAACTTCTCTGTGAAGGCATCTTAAAGGAATGGTAACCAGAAGGCAGATACTAGTTTGCATGTGAGATACATAAAGGATGGAGTTGAGGTAGTCCTTTTGACATCATCACACCAGAGGAGCAAAATGACTCACTATTAAAATAGTTGACCATTAAACTGATACTTAGCAACAAGCAGAGAATTTCTCATTTGCTCCTTGCCTGCTCTGTAGGAGCTTTACCAACCACTAAGTGGAAGGAAACTAGAAGAGTCTTGTAAAGCAGCTGACTTCAGCTGTTGTCCTTAGGATCATAGCTAGTCCTTTGCTTGCTTTTGCTACTCCACCTGGACCAGTGAAGCTTTAGCAGAATGTTGACTCACTCAGGCATGAGACTTAGCTATTATGGAAAAGAAAGTAATTAAATGGTAACCTTAATTTAAACATATTTTAGCTTCTCGTCACTTTGTACGTGTTTTCTTTTATCCAAATTAAAAGTGGGTTATGTATTATTGACATTTAAACTTTCACTAGATTTTAAAAGTCCCTGTTTTCCTCACCAAGTAAACACGTTCTTATGGTTTGCTGAGATCAGTTTGTCATAATTAATTTTCATCAAGCCTTGAAAGATCTCCCTGTGGAAAGAAAGTGCTAGGAATTTTGTTATTGGTGTGGTTACTGCTGGCCATACCATCGCCGAGTTTTGTACAAGTGCCGAGGCATGCTCTGACTGCCTCATACGCTATAGAACACAGGAAGTTCCACCTGAACAGAAGGATAAACATTTTCACTCTGGGGATGATGGAGCACTGGAGCAGGCTTCCCAGAAAGGTTGTGGAGCCTCCTTCTCTGGAGACTTTCAAAACCTGCCAGAACATGTCCTTGTGTAACTGATCTAGGCAAAACTGCTCCAGCCCTTCTAGCCCCTACCATTCTGTGGTTCTGTGTAGTATCCTCTCTAGTTCAGGCAGAGCAGGCGTCACACTGGCTGCTTTATGCTATTGCCAGTAATACAATGGGGATCTCTTGATCTCCCGCCTGTATTTCCTGTCATTTTGTTACAAGTCCAGAGGGGGGTGTTTGATACCGAAACGTTTGGATATAGACAAAATTCCTGTTCTGTGACCCAAATTCCTAGATTTGATGCTATTTTAACCTCTAATGTTCCTGTGCCTTTCTCATCTAGAAGGAGAATGAGAGGCTGACACCCAGAGGATCAGTACAAACTATGCTCCATCAGTGTAGCCTATTACTCCTGTATGCTGTAAAAGCTTTGTGGTGTGTAAGTACCTGATGAGTTCATAGGTCTCTGTGACCTTTCCAAATCCTAATTCAGTGGTGCACAGCAGAACTAATGATTTCTCTATTGTGCCTAAGCTTCTCTAAGTCTGTAGGAAAGATGAGAGTTGGCTTATTGTTGCATATTACTGCCTTGTCAAAGTGAGATGGAGGTTGCCATTGTTACCAGTAAGAAGTTAATGTGCAAGCAGATAAGTACACATACAACGTGAACTTCTAAGTGAAAGTGAAGTGCGATTCTTGATAAGCTGACCACACACCAGAGGGATGAAATGTTATCCAAGGGATCTGGACAAGCTGGAAAAGTGAGCCCAGGTGAACCTCTTGAGGTTCAACAAGAAAAAGTGCAGGGTCTGCACTTGGGCCAGAACAGTCCTCACTATCAGTAGAGACTGGGGAAGGAGGTGATAGAAAGCAGCCCTGTGGAAAAGCACTTTGGGGTGCTGATGAAGAAACAGCTGGACATAAGCAAGCAGTGTGAGCTTGCAGCCCAGAAGGCCAATCACATCCTGGGCTGCATCAAAAGATGTATTGCCAGCAGATCCAGAGATGTGATTCTGCCACTTTACTCTGTTTTGGTGAGACCTCATCTGGAATACTGCATCCAGCTCTGGAGCCCTCAACATAGGAAGGACATGGACTTGATGGAGGGGGTCCAGAGGAGGGCCATGAAAATGGTGATAAGGGGACTGAAGCACCTCTGCTGTGAGGACAGGCTGAGGGAGCTGGAGTTGTTCAGCCTGGAGAAGAGGAGGCTCTAGGGAGACATAGTAGCAGCCTTCCAGTACCTGAAGGGGACCTACATGAAGGATGGAGAGACTGTTTACAAAGGCCTGCAGTGACAGGATGAGGGACAATGGCTTCAAACTAGAGCAGAGCAGTTTTAGATTGGATGTTAGGAACATATTAGGAACAGGAGGGTGGTGGAACACTGGAACAGGTTGTCCAGGAGGGTAGTTGAGGCCCCATCTCTGGAGATATTCAAGGTGAGGCTCAACAGGGCTCTGGGCAACCTGATCCTAGTGGAGGATGTGCCTGCTGACTGCAGAGGGGTTGAGCTAGATAGATGACATTTGGAAGTCTGGTCCAGCCCGAACCATTCTATGATTCTATGACTCTTAGTTACCAGGAAGATGCTGAATAAAAGACTCATAACTGAATGACTGAATTTTATCACTGCTGGGGTTTTCTCCATTTTTACATTCCAGAGTTCATTACATATTTCTGAAACATGGTTTAATTTGTTTAAAACAACCCAACCATGTTAAATGACAGAGTGCTTAAGTTAAAGAAGAAGTTCAAGGTAAAAAGGTCTCGATAAGTCCCACTTTTGCAGCTTGTGCCATAGAGGAGGATTACCCCACAAGACTCAAAGACTTACTCTTTTCATTAGTGCATGAGTGTATCTAAGCCGTATTCGAATACCAACCTGCACTGGTGATGAGTAACAGTTAATGACATCAGTTTAGATAGCAAATGGCCACCAGTGGCTAATGAGTACTCCTGTTCATCTTCGCAAGCTATTTTGCAGTGGATATGGGAATGAGCTCACACGACCATCCCCTTTCCCCTCTTAAACACCTTGTGTGAGGTAAGTGTGGTTTTGGGGAGTAAGGGTGGGATGTCATGAGATGGAAGTGTTGTGGGCTACTTACATTTTTTAAAGACTAAAGGCTTGTGGCTGGGGATGTGCAGAGATTCAGTTGAATTCTTACTTTTTGCCCAAAGAGATCACCCAGTCCTAAATTGACATGGTTTCCTTGAACTGGGAGTCAGAAATCCCTTTTCTCTCTGTTTTTCTGCTGCAGAAATTCCCAACATTCCCATTATGTGGGCTCCAGAGAGGGGTAAGCAACATCTTTGATCCCACCCAATCATTTCCAAACTAATTCTTTGCTAGTATTTTTTTGCTTTTTTAATCATCATCAGAAGCAGGTTTTTGGACATATTTTTTCCCATTTGTTTGATTTTCTTGTGGATGCTCATATTTTTGTTTTATAGGAAGGTCCCATGGCCTCCCCAAGTGCTAGGGTCAGACTCATCTGCTGTTTCCATTTGTGTGCTATTCTCCTGTGGATTTTCATGGTTTACTCTGATATGATGATATTATCAAAGGGTGAGCATCTAGATTCTTGGGACTGTTTCTCTCCTGGTATCCTAAGTTACTGAAGAAGCACTGCCACCCTGCTGCCCTGTCAGCTGGTTGACAGGTTTATGTTTGGTTGTGGCCGACAGTCACTGCTGATTATTTGTGGGCTGTGGTCTCTTGCTGCCTTGTCTGTCTGGGGATTCCCTGACGTTTACTACTTTTTTATTCTCTCCACCTGCTGGCTGTTTGGTATTTCCTCCTGAAAACTTGGCCCTTTGCCTGACTGTCTGGCATTGCCTCTTGACCACCTAATTGCTTGACACTGGCTCCCTGCTGCCCTGTCCATCTGTTGGGCATCAGCATCACCTCCTTATTGTCCTTTTGGTCCTACCGCACGTGGGCACTGGCCTTCTGCTGCCCTGTCTCCTGCTCAGAGTGCCTGGCATCACCTTCCTGCTGAGTGCATCTGCTGATTTTGTGAAATTTCTCTTCTGCTGCTTGGCACACCTGCTGGCTGCTTGGTCCTGCTTTAGTCTGGCATTTTCCTCCTGGCTTTTCACCTGGCCCTTGGATACAGTGTCCCCTTGCTGCATTGTGAGGATGCTTACTCACTGATACTCGCTCTCTTGCCTTCCTGTCCAATTGCTTTTATGCCTGGCATTTCTGTCACATTGTCCTGCCCACCTGCCTAGATTCTATTTCTAAATATGCACCAGTCTGAAGAAAATTAAGAATTGTAAGGAATGGGGACAAAGTACTGCGTGGCTCTTTCATGATCCGATTCAGTTCAACATACCAGCCAAAAACTGATCTCAGTACCAGCATCCAGCTTTTTCATAGAACTGCTTAAAACCAAAAACAAGGGGAAAATACTCTTTGCTCCCAACTCTTCATTTGGTAGGTGTATTACTATCCGGTAGTACTGAATTCATCATTCAATTTGGTAGTAATGAAGCACTAAAGCATATCACTGATATTACCTATGGTAATGCTCAGAGTCTGAGGAAGGTAGGTAATAACCTCGGGGAAAAAGCAATCTGTTGCTGTAGTATGGGAAGATTGAGTAAACTATGTTCACTGAGCTATGTTCAGTAAACGTAGTGGATCAAAGGAGCTAAAAAAAATGTTACAGATCTACTAATTTAAAAAAACAAGGTTGCAGCTAATCTGAAGGAGGCATTGGGTTAGTAAGTGGTTTTCCAACTGGTGTGTCCTGGTTGCTGCTTCCTACTCATTCTGTACTGGGGGAATGGTCAATTGCCAGTTTACAAAGTCTGTCAGTCTCTCACAGATTAAGAACAAGGACATCTAAGGTCCATAGTAAGGGAATAAATAATTGTCACAGCTTAGAGTAAGAAGCAGGGTTTCCTGCCTCTTTAAATTCAACTCACTTGACCTCTCTTTTCCTAACTCTACCACAGGTTCTAACTAATTGTGAGTGTTTGTGGTTTTAAGCCTTTGAATGCAGTACCAACTGGAACCAAGGACAATATTCTCTATACATTGAGAGATCTTATCAATGTATACAAATATCTGAGGGGTGGGTGTCAGATGGAGGAGGCCAATCTCTTCACTGATCAGCAGCAATAAAACAAGGAGCAACAGCTATAAATTGGAACATAGAAGGTTTCACCTCAACATGAGGAGAAACTTCTTTACAGTGAGGGTGACAGAGCCCTGGAGGAGGCTGCCCAGAGAGGCTGCGGAGTCTCCTCTGGAGACTTTCAAAACTCTCCTGAGTGCATTCCTGTATGAACTACCCTGGGTGATCCTGCCTTGGCAGCAGGGGTTAGACTCAATGATCTCTGGAGATCCTTTCCAACCTCTAAAGTTCTCTGCTTCTGTGATAATGAACCCTGTCATCATTTCATAATAAAGCTTTCCTACATTTAAACTAATTTTGTGTAGCATTCTTTTCACTTTAGTTTTCAATCTCTCATGGTATGCTATTACTACTTAGCTACCTTCAGAGATGCCCTAAATACGCATGCAGGTAGGGCAGCATCTTTCACCTAGTGCTGAGCAGGTGTGGAATCAGAATCAGACACTGTGGTAGAGCACTTTACACACTCTCAGCACCAGCTTGCGCTGTGGAGGATGACTCCCAGTACTGCAGGCAGTGCTCCCAGTAAAAGCCAATAGAAGCCTCCATGTTTTCACATTAACCTCTAGAAACCCAGTAAACTTGTACTGTGCTGAGAGGAACCAGAGGATACCAATATCCACCTTCTGTCCTTTTCAGTCTCCTAGGTTTTCCTGTCCTCTCTTTTTTCAGCCTTTTCAACCCTTCCCTGCTTCTCCAAGCATGCTCTTTTCACAGCTTTGCAAGCTCCTGAAGGCAGGAGACTGCCAGTCTCTCACTTCCCACCAGCTTCACACTGCTGAGGGGTCTAGTGACAAGAACAGATCTCAGTGGCAGTTCCCTTTCTCCAAGCTTAAGCTCCCAGTGTTACTTTGCTGCTTCCCTAAACTGTTTGGGAAGTGACATCAGATGCAGGGAGAAGAATATTCACTCTAGTGCTGCAGGGCTGCGAATATTGCCAGGACTCACTTCTTGCCCCAAGAACCAGAAGTAATTTTTCCATGTATAATTTCAGTTATGTTCAATAAAGTTTTGGGTTTTTTTAATGCTCTTATTTCCAAAAAAAGGCTAGTTCTCAAGTTGTGTTCAGGTTACAGAAACTTGAGATGCAGAAAACCATCAGAAATTGGAGGAAAATAAACACAATGCATTTTCTTCAATGTATGGAATTTTCTTGATTGAAAATTATACCTTGTTGGAGAACTGATGCAGTGCTGTTTCATGCAGCTTCACTGTAAAATACCCAGGGACATCAGTTTTCCATCTGCAGTGATCAAGTTATGGTACAAATATTTAATTTTTTTTTTTTTTTAATGTATGTTAAGTTGAAAGAAGATATGACAGTTTTTAATCTTTTAATTGAGTTAAAAATGGGTTAAAGAAACAATGTAAACTTTGCTCATGGAGCTCTGAGAATAATATCCTATCAGTCAAATCCTTGGAACAATGAAATACAGCAGGATTTGTTAGTTTGTTTTTAGTTCAAGGTATTATGTAGTCTATCCTGTGCACGTTTTGCAAGTAATAGAATTTCCCTTTCCAGCATAACTAAATTTCCTGTTATCAGCCTAATTGCATCTCCTCTTGTAAGACTCTATTCTTTACTTATTATCCCTTGTAAAAAGATGTGTTAAATTTCATTTCCTGAAGTGCTGTGTCTAATCCTACAAATGATCTGTCAGGAGAGCGTTTCTCAGATATCCTCTTCTCATTTCATTCAATGCAGTATTTAAATCCCTTAAAATCTTCACTATTCTCTGTTTCCTAAAGGTGTCCTTTCTGATGATAGTCAGCATCGTAGCATCTAAGCAGCTAATTTCTTTGGTTGCTTCTGAAAAGACAACACATTCTTAACTAAGACAGCTGTTGTGTCGCCTAAAGAAAGACAAGGGTCTCATGATGTTGCTGCTGCTGGCATTTCCAGAAGGTGTTCTATTGTCGTGAGCCACTGAATCACTGCTTGCAAATTTTCCATTCTTTGAAGAATAATGAGTCTGACAGTGACTTGTAATAACATGGAATTCAGGCTTTGTTATGACTGCAAATTGCTTTTAGATCCAGTTTGAAAAACTGATTTGGTTAATTTTAGGCAAGAATGTCTCAGATGATCCATGTTGTGCTGAAGAGTGTGCAGGCTTTCTGGGTCATGCTCTGCTGTTAGTGCTGAAGACTTTTGCTGTCATAACTCATGTAACAATTTGCTGAAGGTATGATACCAGTATGTTCCAGTAGCTTTCCACTCTTGGCTCTTTGTTTAGTGTGTAAATAGCTTTTGTTGGAAAAATGAGGAGCTAGAAATGCAAAGCAGATGTACAAAGCAAGATAATATGACATTGGTTACTTCACAATTTGTAAACCAGGATTTTTTTTCTTGTATTCTTCTAAGTTTATTTGGGAAGATTTTCACTAACAAGGAGCCTCTGGTTGAAGGGGTGAAGGTTGAGGGCAGCCTCAACCCATGAGATGGTGGGGTTCAAGATCTTGTGCAGTGGGAACAGAACCCCGAGCAGGATCACAGCCCTGCACTTCAGCAGGGCCAACTTTGGCCTCTTCAAGCAATTGCTAGGGGATATCCCATGGGACAAAGGGGAAGGCCTCCCATGGAAGGCAAAGGGGCCCAAGACAGTTGGTTAACATTCAGGAACCACCTCTTCCAAGCTCAAGATCAAAGCATCCCAACAGGTAGGAAATCGAGAAGGGAAGCCAGGAGACTTGAATGGTTAAAGAGGTAACTGCTGGGCAAACTCAAGTGGAAGAAGAGAGTCTACAGATCATGGACAAAGGAGGAGTTTCCATTGGTTGACTAAGAACTGAGTTAAGGAGCAGTTGGGCAACCCGGACATCCATAAACCTATGGGTCCTGAGTGGGATGCACTCGTGGGTGCTAAGGGAGCTCATGAAGCAACTTGTCCTTGGCACTGTAGCAAGGCATATCAAGGATAAGAGAGGCACTAGGAGTAGTCAGCATGTTTGGCCAACTTGATAGCCTTTTATGAGGAAATAATCAGGTAGCTCTACCAGATGATGGTACAGCAGTGGATATGGTTTATCTTGATGTCAGTAAAGCATTTGACACTGTCTCCTACAGCATCCTTACAGCTACATGGAGGAAGTGTGGTCAGGATGATTGGGGAGTGAGGTGGAGGTGAACTGGTTGAAGGGAAAAAGTCAAAGGTTGCATGTGACCATAATGAAAAACTTTCACTGTTAGGGTGACAAAACACTGGAATGGGCTGCCCAGAGAGGCTGTTGAGTTTCCTTCTCTGGAGACTTTCAAAGACCACCTGGCCGCATTCCTGGGTGATCTTGCCCTGGCAGAGGGGTTGGACTCAGTGATCCTTCAAGGTTCCTGTCAACCCCAAACATTCGGTGATTCTGTGCAGATTTAGACACTCTGTCCTCTGAGTTCCCTTTTCTCAAAATATCCTTTGGAGTACGTACTAGGAGAAGGTGTTTAGGCAGCTATAGTGCTGGTTTCACTTGTTCCTCCCTAAGATAACATCCATGGCTTAAACTCAATGAATGCCCTTAGTATACGAAAACTGATCCATTCACTGAATTTATCCATGGAAAGAGGCTCAGCCATTCAGCCAGCAATGACTATTGCAGAATTCTCCTCCCCAGTACGTTTTCCTATTCTGCCCAGACAAGTTTTGTGTTTTAGATTTGCTGGAGCTTCTTACATTTTGGAGTTTGATAAAGTCAGATAGATTACATGGTTCAGAAACTTTATGTGAGGCTGTACCTAAACTTTTATTTGATTAGTCTTTTACTATATAATCTTTTCCACACTCACTCTTTGCTTTCAGGAAATGTTTGTACACCTTCATCGAGCTTTTTCTTCCAATCCTTTTGCAGACCGACTGCAGTACTTATGAAAGATTTATTATTGTCACAATCAGGTACCTCACTCAGGTGGCAGATTTTGTAGATTTCAAACCTGAATGAAGCCTATATGTTACACCATTTTTTGTCCAAGGTTTTTAGGCTACGACTCCTTTTTCAAGAGTAAAAAATGGTTGGGTTATTGCCATTTCTTTCTGCAAACTGAGCAGTTCTTCTTTGCAACCCAAGTATGTATCCAGTGGTATGGGGAATTGATCCATGAGCAGCAAAGCCTAAACCTACAGTCTCTCTCTAACTCTTATGCCATTCTTGTGAGTTTTCCTGGTTTTTTCTATTCAGCATTGGTGGTTCCTGGACTGAGAAGAATAGAGGAGAACACAAATAACTTTTATCTGTCTTTGTCTCATAGGGGTTTTATTCCCTGCATCTTCTTAATCAGAAACTGCTGTTAACTCACCATGGCTCTTTGCAGGCAAGAAGGCGTTTGTCACTGTGGAGTTTTCTTTTGGCTTCTTTAAAGCATAGCAAAGATGAATTTACCACCTTAGCTGAAATTTGTGCATTTTTTTCTCAATTAATAGCTTGTCAAGTTAAGACAGCTTAATATTTTTCCCAGATATATTTTGTGTCCTTTTTTCTTTTCCTTTTTACTTATTTTTAAATCAAGAATTTTAAAAAAGCTGTGGTTTGATTAATAGGACACTTAGTGTTGGATTGCTCACCTCAGGTGCAGGTGATTTTTATCTATTGTCCATATAGACTATGTAGAATATTGCTGTCTGATTTCTTAACTGAAGTTAATCTTAGGACTTTGTTGTTTGTAGTTGTTCTCTGAGGGTGAGCAGGTTGTTTTGGTGGTGAGCTGTTCAGCCTTTACACCAAGAGTCCTGCGTATGCTTCAAATACACAAAAGAAGAATGAACTTGTTTCCCATGCTTATCTAAGAATCTGTTCTATCAATTGTTAAAAGCTGTCACTTTTCTCAGAGCTCCGCTTACATACTGCTAGTAAAAAAATCAATCTGCTGAAAAAGTTTGGACACTGAATATTTTTGGAAAGCAAAAAGATGTTTTTGCATGGCACAATCTGTTGCTTCAAGCACAACTGAGGAGTAAGTGAGAGGAGGCATGGATATGTCTGTGTTACTGTCTCTGCATCCTAAGAATGTCAGGGCAGTTAGGAAATAAACTGCCAGAACTGGTCTATACAATGCAAAGCTGCAGTAACATTAAAACATTGCTCTGTCACACTTCAGCAGTGTCAGTAAATGACTGAAATGGTTTTAGCTAGTGCCTGAAAGGTATTGTGATGTCTTCTAAAACTGAAAGAAACTGGTGTTTTGGATACAGAAATGTGTTGCAAAGAGATTTTAGGAACAATGAAATAAAGGGAAAATATTTTAAACTTCATTCTGTTATTTAGTTGACTACTACAATTAAATGTTGTAAGTCACTAATTAAATAGTCAAGCCAAATTCCAAAGGAAAAGGTTAAAAAAAAGTGTGATTTTTCTCATTCAGTGTGATGGGGAGCTCTGCTGTCTTGTTACCATGCTTCACCAGTCTCAAAGAAGTACTTTCTATTTTCTCTTTGAGAAAGCTTTTCATCCAATTGTTCCCATGAAAATCTTGGAGGAAAAAAGTGTGATTTGTGCCAGGATTGAAATAATCCTGTGCAGGAAATAGTTTGACAGAGTGCAGAGTAGGCAACTTTAGCTTTCAAAACCCATTCAGTGGTTCAGTTCGAAGGGACACACTGTTCACCTGTGCATAGATTATCAGCCCTCAGCTGCAGCACTGAATCTCACAGAGAAGTCCTTTCTGTGCATTTTCAGGTTATGGCAAAAGTACTTAAAGCTGTTGAGATTAGAGTTGCCTTGTCATTACTTGGAGAGTAAAGATACTGTGTAAGTAAAGGACTTGTTTGGTTCTTGTATTGCTGTGATATGGTCTTGAAAAATTATCCCTTAGGAGTCCATCCTTTGTACTGTAGAAGGTGTAGATTAGGAAGAGGGGTTTGGTGAATCTGAAGCATTGATTATTTGAGATCTGAAGTTGTTTGGAGGAGCTACTTAACTGTGTCAGAAATTGACCTGTGTTGTAGAAGTACAAATATTTCATGTCTAGTGCTCGTTTGTGGCAGAAGGTGATAAATGACAGACAACATTCACAACAGGAAAATTAGACGTTTAAGTCTTGGTAGCAAATCTGTTGAAGCTAAAGCATGGCAAGAATTATTTACTTAGAGAAGTGAAACGGCAAGTAAAACTTTTGGTTGTTTCACTGGCCAAGAAGCTACTGGGCATGTTCTTAAGAGAAAGCAGGGGACATTTCTACCTGGGGGAGCCATTCTCTGTGTGTACTGGTGAGGATCTTTTCTTGTGTTGCTTGTCACTAAGCAAAAATGACCGTTTTGTTTCTCTGTAGGATTAGCTTTTGGACTCTGAGTTTAATGCCAGATACTAGGTTCCAATAAATTGTACAATGGATCCTGATGGAAAAGCCCTATTGATGTGTGCAGGTACCTCACTTTGTAGTTAATTTTCAGTTGGCTACATTAGTCAGGGTTTCCTCTACCTTTGACAAAATAAGAGGGAAAATACCCTGTAATCAGGTCAGTTATTGGAGGAATAAGTACCAAGCTCTCTGTTGCTAGAAGGGAAAGGTGATTAAGTCACCTTGGCATGTTTAGACATGTTTTGGTTTGTGTTAAATATGTGAAAGACTGAGAGAGCTCTTGTTATGTATCTGTGTGTGATGCACATAACTGCATTTGTCGTCAGAAGAACCCAACAGGAGCTTCAGATGGAGACTCAACAAACTGAGGCTTGTTTTTTTGCTGTAAAAGTAACATGACAGATGCCTGGGAAGAACGAACACACCCACCAGGGGCAGCACTGGCCTGATATCTACCTACCGTTTAGTTTCATCCTTGAGCCCAAACACAGGAATTAATGCTTACTTTAGGCTTGGGTCAGTCGTTCTCCACTACTCTTGGGATATGAAAGCTGGTGGGTTTTTAAAGGCCCACATCATTAGCACTCGTAAATTACTGTTGAGGAAAGTATGATTGCCAGGCTGCTAGCCATAAAAAAGGCACAGAACATTAGGGGGCAAGGAGTAAGAAAAACATCAAGGAAAGATGGCATGATGGCAAGCATGAATGACTCAGAACTGATTCTTAGCCAAAAACTTTTCAGTGAATTGAGAGAGATGAACTGCTGCAACCTGTGTTACTAAGGGAATTATTAACTTCATTATTACTTACATATTGCTAAGTGATTTTTTTTTAGACAAGAAGCTCTAACCAGGCTAGCTCCATGTATGCTTTATCTTCTATGCTGACTGCTGAACAGTCGGGCACAGGTCTTGTCTTCATCAGGGTTAAACTGGATAACCTTCAACAAGGTTCCACGTCTCCAAGCTGTCTCAAGCTGTCTCCTTCCTGCTATATGTTTCTTGACAGAGATGGCTGATATTTTTGTTGTGTCCATGACTGATCTGTTTCCATAGTTTTGTCCAGTCTTCTGGGGTTTCACTGTGGGCTGGGAGCTGTGCTGCAGAGGGGATATAGATACTGCTTTGGACAGGCCCTTCCAAGACTTCCACTTGCAATGAAAATAGGTAATAAAATGTTATCTATGCCAATTTTATAATCCATTAAATATAAATAAAATTCAAATGTACCCATTAATTTGCATGAGTAGCTTTTTGATAAGCTAGAGGTTTTAACTTTTTTGACAGAAATATTTTCAGCAGAACCAGTCCCAGTCATCTTAATTTAATCAAATTTATTCTGATTTTTAGTCTCATATTTGCATTTTAGTTGAAGAAATAAAATTATATTACAACCCCAGAACTGCTGAAGAGTAGATGAAATGTCTCAGATCATTACTTACTACTGAGATCAAACTTCACTATGCTTAGTACCCGAAAGACAACAATAAGGAGTTTCTGAACATTTCAAGAAGAGCAGTCCTAGGTCTTTTAATTAAGTCAGTCTGCAGTGGGTATGTCCTCCTCAAGTTGCCTTGGAGGGCTTCCACAGGTTAAGAAGTGAACTAACTTAATTTATATGAAGGCAAAGAAAGGCAGTGAAGCAGCAGAGAACTCTGTTAAAGCAGTTGGCAGCAAGCCATCTGTTAAGCAACCACAACTACGTCAAAGATATCTAAAAATACATGAGCTGCTTTGGGAACATAATGCCCTAATGCCAATGAAAAGGCACTTTGAAAACAATAAAAAATGCATTTTAAAAGAAATTGCATTTACTCATATGGCAATGAAATAGAAGAGATGCTGCTCTCAGACATTTTTAGTAAGTCCCAAATAGTTCTACAAAACAATTATTTAATTGTTAGTCTCTGTTTCTCCTCTGTGGAGCAGAAACTACCATTTTATTTCAATCTCATTGTCCCTCTCCCTGGTTCCTCCACAGCCTGACACATCTGCCATGTCTTGTTTTCCTTTTTGCTTCTGATCTTTTTCCTCCTCAACTGTCTGTCCAAGCCACCTTGTGCCTTACTTCCAATCTACTCCATTAACTCATGGTCACTCTACCCTCATCCCTGCCCTTCTGACAGTCCTGCTGCTTGGGCGGGGTTCTGTCTGCTCTCTATAGTTCCTCCTTTATTCTTGGATGTTCTCATTGCCTTCTGCTGACTAAACTACAAACCTCACCTTTCTTTGCATCTGCCAGACTGGCCCTTCTGTATTTCTGTCTCTCCTGAAGTCCTTCTTTTACCTTCAGGTGCTTCCACTTCTCTTCCACCTCCACCTTGTATGTGTCTGTCGCCTTTGCCCTATTCACTCATGCAGGAGAAACTGGGGGCATCTCTTTGCTGTCATTTTAGTAATTTTAGGCAAATTTACTCCAGTATTTTCCACCTATTTTTTATGTAGTCAGCTTCAGGTTTGAGAATTCAGTGTATAGCTTCCGTCCTGATGAAAGCATCAGTGTGACAGCTTTGAACAAAATCTCATAGTTTTTTTTCCTGCTTCTGCCCACATAGTGTTGCCGTCAGTGCTGTGAGACAGCCAGGGACAACACCATTGATTTGTTGCTGGGATTTTGTGCCAATACCATGTCCCACTGCAGCAGGCAAAAGCTGGCTGATGGTGAGACTATGAAGAAGAAAATGGCTATGAAACAAAGTTTAGCTGTATTAATTCATCCTTGCTATGGTCCTGGTAAAGTCTGAAGGTGCTGAGCCACTGATTCTTTAATAGTTTGCATGCAGGTAGATGTTGGCACCAGATCATAATCTCCAGAGGTGAAAATCTATTTTTGTCGTCTCCCTTCCATTCTTCCTTCAAACCTGAAAGAGAATTAGAAAACCTAGCCACCAGCACTGTAGTGCCATTTTAGGTGAAGCAAAGAGCTGTTACAGATAGGAGCAAAGTATCTGCAACCTACTGCAGCACCACTAATTGTGTGTCTGTATAGCTACTGAAGAGTGTGCTTCCCAGCCTGATGGTGATTTCAGTTACTGTACGCTGCATATTTTAATTCATGTAATTTGAGGACAACCCAAGAGTGGACTTTCCAGTGTCTGATTTCAAGAGCAGATGTCACTGTGGAAGCTGTTTACTTATCAGCAGCCTTTTTCAGTTAAGTCCATCCCCGTTTGTAGAAGCCTGCCTGCAGTAACAAACACAAGCATACATATTCTGAAACAAGTATTTTTAGAAACTTCTGGTGAGAGCTGTGCTGCTGCTGCTTGGACTTTCTGCCCTTTACAGATTTTGTTGCTTAGTCTATACATTTTTAATAATCACATTGCCTGCCAGCAGTGACATTTTGAGAAGGTCATTTTTCTTGTGAAGTTGGAGAATGGACTTGAATTTCATTGAAGGGCTCCCTGAGCTGCAGGATTGTTGTTTATGGAACTCTCTTGCATCTTGTACTACCTTTGAAGCCTGTTTAGAATTTTAACTAACAATATCTTCAAAGTGTCACTGTGCTCAAGGGCAAAGAAGAAATCTCAAAATGCACTTTATATTTAAAACTAGTTTTGAATAGCTTTGAAGCATGATGTTAGCTGAAAGTAAAAGGTATAGAGATAGACTTATTAGGTATGCACACACAGAGATTTCCATGTTTCACCAGCTTTTTCATCATCAGCAAAGTGTCCCTTCACCATTGAAATGGCTTTTGCCTCCACTTATGGATAGTCTTAAGAATTTTTAATATGATTGATAATTCAGTACTCCAGCAGGTATCCTTAGGCAATCTCCATTACCAGAAAGGTTCTGGTTCTGTCTGCATCATTCGTAGCCTGATTAATCTCTTTTCCCCCCATGCAGAAATACAGACACAGCATTGTATTTATATGCCTTTTCTGTTTCTGAGTGCAGGATGGCAGATGCTAAACCAAAGTTCCTGCTTCCCATGACTCAGCACATACCAAGTTTGCTTAGTAGTAAAATATTTGAAAGTTTACTTGGTAGCTGTGTCTGATGTTTTCTGATACTGATGTATTCCTTTTAAACAAATTAAATGTTAGTGATGGTGTTGGATACTAAGGCTACTGGAACATCTGTACTGTTCAGGGATGGTTTTGGTTTCTGTTTTGTTTACTGCTTCTCATGGCTCAGTTGTGTAGCTGGTACAGGACTCCTGGATCATTCTCCTAGGGAAGTGTCCTTTATACTTAACTGAGTTTGTCCATTTCTGGTTTGATAGCTGTGCCATCAAAGTGCTGTGCTTTGGCTGGGTATTTTACAGTGGATTTCACAGTTGTACCAGCACTGCTAGCATTTCAGTTGTGCCAAATAACTTAGAGTCTTGTTTCAAACATGAAACAAGAACAGCAACTACTATGAGGGAAATGAAGCGGGGGTAGGCCAGTAACCTGCCTTTGAGGTGTTACATCCTGCCTAGAGGCTGGGGGACTGGATGGATTGTGCATCTGAGAAAAAATTGTTTCAGGAGATAAGGGCAGAAATTTACGCACATTCCAGGTAAATAATGCTCCATCTGATTCTCTGTGTGGAAAACATAACAAGAATTATCAACCTCTGCTTCCAGGCTTCTTGATGCCCATTGCATAGGGCACCAGCCTGTTTGGAATAACTGTTTTGCTGAGATGATCAAAAGGGAAGGCCTTAGCCTCTGGCCATCATCATTACCATTTTGCTGTTTTCCTGCCTGCCTGCCAGCCAGCCACATGGGCTTCCCTTCACAAATGCTTCTTTCTGACTTCTATGCCAACTGATTCACCCTTCTTGTGTCTCAGCAAATCTCAGCGAGAGAGCACAGATGAGATTGCTGAGCAAGAGAAGATAGTTACAGTTGTTCTTTTCTGTGCTTAGTCCCAGATAGTCTTTCCTTTCTGATAGAGTGAGTTCTTGTTGCTTACATGGTGTTGGTTAACATTTCCTGTGTGCATAGGATCCTGGAGTAATGTGGTCTGTGGGAGGCTTTGGAGTACAGCTAACAGTGCTTCTTCCCAACCCCTGTCTTGCCCTATTTTACACAACCAAGAGAAAAGTCTTTAAAATAGTTCAGAATTTAGCAGCAGTGTCTCTTGGCAGGGAGGAAAAAAAAATAAAAAAGGAAACATTCTCACCCAGATTTTATCTGGTTTTGTATTTTTGTTGTCCTTACACTTTTTCACTCACTTTGTTAATTAATCTTTGATTGCAGGCCACTAAAGAAGTAATAGAGCGAGAAGCCCCAGGGATGGCCCTGGCAATGCTGATGGGATCACTTAATGTTACTCCTCTGGGCATGCTCTCTAGGTAAGACTGTTTCCTTCAAATTTCAAGGTGAACAATTTCCTTGAAGCACATTCTCAGGAAACAAATGAAGGTTGCCACTGCTACCAAGATGAAGTCTCAGCTCCAGGGAAGTGGACGGATTCCAAGAATGGTAATCGTGTTCTCATTCAATTCCCTTTATTGTCCGTTGGACACCTTATCTTCCTGAATTTCATGTGCCAGGTGACTTGGAATGTTGATGCATGCTACTAGACAGCTGTCTTTTCATCCTAAAGCTGTGGCATTTTGGTGCTGAGTGAATAATTCTTCTATGTTGTTAGTAAAGGACTAAAATGTCTCATTTAGGAAAAAAAAAAAAAGAACTTTGGATAAATGCAAATATATTGTTTTGATATAGCTGTATTTCAGTATCAGGAAAAACTGAGTAAGTTAAATGTATCTTATCCCATGCTTTCAGATGTAATTCTTTAACTCCTGCATTTTGGCATTTCCTCCTAAATAATTAGGAACTCTGTCTGACTATTTGTTTCATTTTTTTTAATGAGTGACATTGCTTGTTATCCTACATTTCTTTTACCAATTATAGTAATGCAAGAAGAAAGGTTAATTGAGTGGTTCTGTTTCTGATCAAGAAACACATAGTGTCACCATTTAGGTGACACTAGCAAGCTTGGTTTAGGATGTGGTGTGATGGCTGGTAGTGCAACCAAAATGCTGGGTTTCAGCCTGATTCTTCTGTGCATATAGTAAGGAAATGTCCCTTTAATGCAACCACTTCCAGCAGTAGTTGATGGCAATGATAGGAGATAGCATTACAAAGATACTGCATGCAGTGATATTTGGCCTTAAAAAGTTTCCTCATGAAAAAGTTTGCATCAGGCCTAAAATCAATCAGCAAGCAAAAGGCTGTTCAGATCTGAAAGCACACAAAAATCCCCAGTTACAGCATCACGGCTTCTGGAGCATCCCAGCTGCTGCATCCGTGTTGTGCTGACGTGTTTCTGTAGAGTTCCTTTGCAAGTGCTCCAGGTGGAGGCAGGGAGTTACTTTGGTTTGGTTTTCCTATCATTTTTCAAACATTTGTCTTAAAACAGTCTTGCTTCCTCTGGGATTTTTCTTACATAATTTGTTGTTCCAATATATTTTCATTAAAACACTGCAAGTGGGTATGGTGTTGTAAACCCTCCTTACCATGAGAACTAAGGCACATGTTAAGAGAGGTCAGAAGTCTACACCACTGTTAGGTGCAGAGTTTGAAAAACAAAGATCCTAATTTTTCCAAACATTTCACATTCAGTGAGACTTGTCCTAAGCTTACCTCTCATTGACTTAATTTTGTCTGTGATTCCTTTGACTTTTCCAAAGCCCATCAGAAGTTACATTATGCAACATTAAGCTGATACATGCAGTTTTGGAAACATTAGGTCAATCGTGTTGAATTTGATCACATGAACTTTTAAAAATCATTGTAAGTTAATGGGCTGCCTTCCTTATGAAGTGCAGCATTAGGAAGTGGTGAGTTTTGTAGGCTGAATTCACAGGCAAAGCATAGAATGAGGGGCAGTGAGACTCTTCTAGGCCAGATTCAGCCCAAAGGCCCAGCAGGAAGCATCACAGAGCATCTTAGATGGCTTTATGTCTTTCGTGAAAGTGCTTTCTTTTTTTCCCTATGACCTTCCAGAATTCTCCTTTTCCCAGCCTTTACCTAATTCCTTACCTGTGAACTGCTCGTGCCATGATAGGTTTAGTTGAGGCTTTCTGAAGCACACTCTGTCTCCTTGCCCATTTCTTCTGCTTTTACCAGTAGAATTTCTTCCCAGGCAGGTCATGCTCTTTCCTCAAAGAGATCAATCTCTCCATTCCTCTTTTGCATCAGACCTGTATTTCTTTGCTCCCATGTCCATTCTTTTCTTTCTCCTGTGTATTGTTTTTCCTTCCTCTCCATTGCTCCTATTTGTATTCTTCTTTCTCGCAGTTCTTTGTCCACAGCATCTCCCTCAACTTCTCTACGTTTGGAGGAATATTGTTGATTTATTTCTCAAACAACCCAGAGCAAAAGCACATTTTGTGTGCTTTCATCTCGTATGTACACGTTTTTTTTTTCTCTTCCTTTTGCAAGCCAGGTTCTTGGGTACCTTGCTCACTTTTGAGATGTTTTGATAGCTCCATTTCTGTCTTGAATTGGTAGATGCAATTATTGGCAGATGAAATTTGTAATTTCAAGGAAAATGGCTGCAGGTTTGGTCATTCCAAATTACTTAAAGCTGATTAAAACAGCCAAGAAGAAGATGTTGAAGGAGCTATCTGCCAAACGTGATTCCCCCTACTTTACTTGCTCTGTGGATAAAACCTGTTTGCTTTATTTTGAATCTGTCATAAACTGTATCCCATATATGGAATTTTCTGGATTTTAGTCTGTAAGTTTGACTACTGTAGCAAGAGTAGATGAGAATATTAATTTTAAACTCAGGATTCTCCTCTTTGTGTTGCAGTAGAGCATTCCTCAACTACCTGCAGTTATGTCTTAACTGAGGGCATAAAGAATACAAGAAGCAAATAAGGGAAAAACAGAAGCTGGGAATCAGGCAATATTCAATCTGCCAGATGAAAATAAGACTTATGTGATATCAAAAGTTAATTTTGTGGCACAGAAGCAGCCTCTGTGCTATTTAATTGTGAGCATTATGACAGCTGCTAGAAGAAGCCATGCTACCAATAGTTCATCACTCGGAACTATTTGTATAAGTAGAAATCTATGGGAGCTGACTACTCCATGTCTTCTTTGGCTCAACATTTCTAGTAATAACCTAGCAAGAAATATTTTTTTCTTTTCTAGTCTGTCTTTTATGGCTCATGTTTTTGTGTGGCGAAGAGATTGTTAGTTTCTTTCAATTTAACCTCCATGTCTTTGTGGTTTGGATTAATCCATTTACTTCTTGCTTATCCTACCCCTGTTTCTTTTAACCACTGTTTTTATAAACAGTGAAGAAGACCAAGAGACACTCTTTACAACCCCAAGATAAAATCCAGTCATTTTTAATTGTTTCTTTTTTATTGACAAAATTTATCAAAAAGGAGGAAGAGGCAAACTCTGAACCGCAGAAAGCATTCAGCACTTGTGTGTTTTAAGTTCACTTCTGCCGCAACACCAAAGAATTCCCTGAAGCTAAAAAAATAAAATAAAATCTTCCATCTTCAATAGTTAGTTTCATCTTCTCATGAGAGGGAAGGAAAGACTGCTAGGAAGAGCTAGAGATGAATTACATAAATACACTTTTCACTCAAGAGTTGCTCCCCTCTGTGCTTTTCTGACATTGCATCTTTATAAAAATAGAAGACATGTTTGAATTAATGCAACCGGCATGACTTGGTATTTTTAGCTGGCAAGGGAAATGGTGTTTTGACACCATCAGTTATGTTACAAAGGAACCCAGTGTGTGAGCCAGAAGGGATTCTATCAAAGAACGTGTTGGATACAAATAAATAATAGAATTAAGGGAGCTACACAGATCTAAACACTGTGGAAATCCAGCAAGTGTTTATAACATCAATTAAACTTTAGACTTTGTCAGCCTTGTTTGATGTCTTTTCAGCTCAGATTCTCACTAAATATTTTCAGATGGTGGAAATGGAGTTTTCAAATTTCTGATGAATAATAGAATTTATCTTAAATGTTTTGTTCCTGTTTCTACTGAGGAGAAAGTTAACATGCAGGAATTTCACTCTGAGTTTCTTTCTTTTCAGACCTGTGTGTGGAATCAGGGGGAAAACTCTCATAATTAATCTGCCAGGTAGCAAGAAAGGCTCACAGGTAAGAAGTGTTCTTCTTGATCAGCTACTGGGGAGTCCTGATGAGTACCTCCCATTGTTCTGAGCAGTGGAATGTGCCTGCTGCAGCAGGTTCTACAAAAGCAAGTTGTAATCACAGAATGTCAGGGGCTGGAAGGGATCTCAAAAGCTCATCCAGTCCAACCCCCCTGCCAGAGCAGGATAATCTATACCAGATCACACAGGAACGCATCCAGGCAGGTCTTGAATATCTCCAGAGAGGGAGACTCCACAACCGCCCTGGGCAGCCTGTTCCAGTCTTCTGTCACCTTGCTGTAGCAGAGCGCACCATCTGCTAAGGGCAGGGGCCACACACAGGCACCGTGTGGCCAAGACATTGTTACAGGTAGTGCAGGAGAGTGTGTTAGAAGTGAGGAGTCTAATGGTTCCTCACACTTCAGCCTCCTTCCGTGTCCAGCCTCTACCTGTGTTGACTGCAGCTTTCAAGGTTTTCTTTCTCATACAGAAGTAAGAGGCAGGCCTGGCATGTGGTAGGACTTGATGGGACATGAATATTCCCCGTTTTGGTCAGTGACAGTGGAAAATAAGAAGAGAATTTTTAAGAGTTTGAAGGCTTTAAAATATCTTTTAGATATAGGTACCAGACTTTGCAGCCTTTACACAATTTGGATTTTGCTCAGTTTGGACTTTTATATTTTAATTCATGTTTCCTTTTTGACTGTAGAGCTGCAAGAAACAATCAAATCTCAGGAGGATTTCTCTCTTTTCCCTGTTACAAAGACTGTGTATTTCCAGTGCTTGTGCTTTCTGTGTAGCTGGCTGATAGATCCAGTCAAACAGCCGTCTCCATATAAATGCTGCCAAGCTGAATAGTGGGCTGTGCAACCTGGTACAAAACTGCTAAAGCAGATATCCTATCAGTCATGAGAATGTATTTCTTCAGGGCTCAGACTATGTTAGTGGCCTTGTTAAAAAGTGTCTTTACCTCAGGCCTAGGAAAAATGCATACCTAGCAGTTAATCAACATCTTCTGAACTGGTAGTACCCAATCTCAGAGGAGACAGCACTAATGTGTTTGGCAGCACAACCCTGAAGTCATCATTCCATGAAAGACTTATGTCTGAAGATAAATAAAGTATTTTTATATGTACTGTCCTCTAGAAGTTGAAGAGGGGACGTTTTGAATACTGCCTTCAGCACCCATCCCTGGTTTTCAGATACACTGTCTGCCCTCCTATGATTGTAACATTCCTTTGAGTCCGTATAGGAAATCTGATGAGACTGATGAGATTTAAAAGCCTTAAAACTACGGAACATGCATTGGATGATGGTGGGGCAGGACTATACCTACTTGAAAGCCTTCCAGTGATGAGTGGAAGGTCTTACGTGCGTGTATTTAATGTAGCAGTGCACCAGTAAGATTTTTTTAGAAGTCTATACTTTTGTTGAACTGTGTAAGAAATTAAATAGCCTACAATCTCTGATGGTTTTTGTTGTGTGTAATAGCAGGAAGTAGAAAGAGGATGACAAAAAGAGATGAAAAAGTGTAAGCAAATATTTTAACAAGAGTTTGGTATAAAGTAATAAAAAAGGTAATTCTGCTGGGGAAAAAAAAAATATCATATGATTTCATTAGATAAGCAAGCTTTTTATAAGCTGATGATTTATTTGTTCCTGTCACAGTGATCACAGAGAATCACAGAATGGTCTAGATTGGAAGGTACCTCAAAGATCACCCAGTTCCAACCCTCTCCCATAGGCAGTGAGTGACACCTCCCACTAAAACAGGTCGCCCAAGGCTTTATCTAGCCTGGCCTTGAACACCTCCAGGGAGGGAGCAGCCACAACCTTCCTGGGCAATCTGTTCCAGTATCTCACCACCCTCACTGTAAAGAACTTCTTCCTAACATCCAATTTACATCTCCCCTCTGCCAGTTTAAACCCCTTACCCCTCATCCTGTCATTACAAGACCTTGTAAATAGTCCCTCTCCAGCCTTCGTGTAGGCCACTCCAGCCCTCTGATCATCTTTGTGGCCCTCCTCTGGACTCAATCCAACAGTTCCATGTCCTTCTTGTGCTGGGGGCTCCAGAACTGCACACAGTACTCCAGGTGGGGTCTGAGGAGAGCAGAGTAAATGAAGAGAATCATTTCCCTTGCCCTGCTGGTAACACTTCTCTTAATGCAGCCCAGGACACAGTTGCTGTCTGGGCTGCATCTGCACACTGTCAGCTCATGTTGAGCATTTCATTAACCCAGACTCCCAGGTCCTTTTTCTCAGGACTGCTCTCCAGCCATTTCCCACCCAGCCTAGATTTGTGCTTGGCATTGCACTGACCCAGATGAGACCTTACACTTGGCCTCGTTGAATTTCATGAGGTTGGCCTGGGCATGCCTCTCCAGCTTGTCCATGTTCCTCTGGATGGCATCCCTGCCCTTTAGCAAGTCAACTGTGCCACACAGCTTGGTGCCATCTGCAGACTTGCTGAGGGTGCACTCGATTCCTCTGTCCATGTCACTGACAAAGATGTTAAACAGCACTGGTCCCAGCACTGACCCCTGAGGGATGCCACTTGTCACTGGTCTCCAGGTGGACATTGTGCCCTTGATCACCACTCTCTGTGTGTGACCATCCAGCCAATTCCTTATCCAGCAGTGTTCCACCCATCAAGTCTGTGTTTTCCCAGTTTGGTGACCAGGATGTCATGTGGGACAGTGTCAAATGCCTTACTCAGGTCCAGATATGCTATTCTATCACAATTCATTTTAATATGAAACATCTTTAAAGTCTTAGGTTTTAGCAAAGACTGTTGAGATGAATAGTAGAGAGAATTGTTCTGTAACAAGTTTGATCTTGAGAACGAAATAGGATTTCTCTCTCTTAAGATTTGTCAATTTCCTTTCCATCCTATGAAAACAGCCCTTATGAGAAGTTTATATAAAGCTAGGGAATGGCAGCAGTATGCATATATGATCAATACAATATTAAAACAGTAATAGCAAACAGCAGCAGTGTAACTATTCCATCTCAGAAGTGGACACGATGCATGCCAGACATGTTTTCTCCAGAGACTATGGAATGGAGTGCTGTGGAATACTTACCGTTTTATGTTGCCTTGGTCTGTTTTCTTTCCTTTTAGCCTTGCAGGATGTTTTTAATGTCATGAAAGAGGGCAAAACATGGAATTGCCAGATTCTCATTGAAATCATTGGGTCTTCAGCAATTTTGTTAATGGTGCCTACAATTGCCTAAAGCAGTGAGTTTTACAAATGTGCTTGCAGAGTGCTCGCTGGGAGCCTGTAGATGAAGCCAACAAGGCTCTGTTGCAGCAGTAGGAGTGGGGATCATGCTTTCCTGCTGGGTTAGCCACTGGTGTGCTCTGCATGGTTATTGGCCACTAAGAGACTTCCCTTCTTGTTTGCCACTTATCTTAATCTGATCTGTGCTGAGCTATAATGATGGGTTTACACTTCAGTGTTGTTAAGCATTTAAAAAACAATATTGCAGAGGCACAAAAACCCTGAGGTTGTTATGTTTACAAACATACTGTAATACATGTTCATTATATACAATACCTCATGCTCACCAGTTTGCTCCAGTTCTCGAGTGCCAGACTGAATATTTACAGCATTCATAAATCTCTGAAGTAGTCTGACTTTTCATTACTCTTAAAGGAGCAACTGAAAGGGGGATTTTTATTTAGAAGCTTCAAGGAAACAGTGTTTGTGAGTCATTTGTTTCACTTACAAAGTGCCTTGTACAAACTCCAGTAATTTCTGATGGTGGGTTTGTTTTTTGTTTTGTTCACACAGATTGTTTGTTGCAGCATCTGTTTGCAAAATCGTTACCATAATTTATTTTCTGTACATTCTAAAATGTTTAAATAATTTGTTTAACATCTTCCTTACACTTGTAATGAAACCAAAAGTGAAGTGCCAGAAAAGGCTTTCCCTGGCCACTTCTGTGTTCCTTAATTGCGCTGCATGGCAGCTCGTTCTTGTGACTCCAATTTAGTGTTTGTGTGCAGTCTGCTCAGATAATGTGAAGAAAACTCTTTACTGAGGTGCCTGGGAGGAGTATGTGAGACAGTAGTAAAGTGAAGAAGGTAGCTTCCAGATGGATGAAAAGAAAATAGGGGAAAAAAAACCAAAATCACTTTGGAGGTAATTAAGCATTAGAACAGGTGTCAAGAAGAGTTATGGAGTCTCTGTTCCTAAATTTTTTCCAAGACTTTACTGGCCAAAGTCCTAGGCAACCCGTCTGAATTTCATATTGCCCCTGGTTTAAGCGGGAGGCTGCAGTTTGTGATCTTTTGAGATGCCTTGTTGATTTGATCCAGTATCAAGCATATTTTAGTAGTGGATGCAGCAATATATTTGTAGGATCATTATGGAACCAGAACAGTTACACAGTGTCTGTATTTTTGCTTTCTCCATCCATCTAAAATAAACTTTCTAATTGTTTTTAACATCATAGGGCAAGGAGAGTTTTGAAAAAAATAGGTTATGAGGCATTATTTGAGGTGTGTAAGATGATACTGACAACAGTGTAGTTTGTGGTTCTTCCAGTATGTAGGACAAGTCAATGGATACAAAAGGGATATATTTATCTAAAAGTATAATCATGGAAACACTGTGAAGGAACAGAGCAGGGATGATTTGAAGGTATTATCTCTGCATGGATAGAGTTAATGTTTTTTATTCTTCCATTCTCCTAGCTGCTGTATTATATACTTGTAAAAACTTTACTGGCTTTCTGAAGTTTTAATCCAATATGATTTTAATTACAGTAGCCCTGTTGTAAAGCTTTCTTGATTTGCATTAAAAAAGCAAAAATATATAGCACAGTCCCCAGTTCTGTTCCTGAATTTGTTTTTTTACCCTCTATGAGCAATTGCGTAGGGCATTTAAGGTTTTATTTATGATCAGATGAAAAGACATATAAATCCCCAGTATATTTTAAAAGTAAATCTGAAGAAAACATTGACTTTTGCAGGTGACTTTTCATAGTCATTTCTCTTCTCATTGTGCGTAGGAATGCTTTCAGTTTATACTGCCAGCCCTACCTCATGCCATTGATCTTTTGCGGGATGCCATTGTAAAAGTAAAGGAGGTGCACGATGAGCTTGAAGATCTACCTTCACCACCACCTCCTCTTTCTCCTCCTCCAACCACCAGCCCTCACAAGCAGACAGAAGACAAAGGAGTGCAGTGTGAGGAAGAGGAGGAAGAGAAGAAGGATAGTGGAGTTGCCTCAACAGAAGACAGTTCTTCTTCACATATAACAGCAGCAGCCATTGCAGCTAAGGTGAGTCTGGCTTGTTTCCCTAAAGACCCTTTACTTTCTGTCTCAGGTACTTTCCACCAACATTTTTTTGCATGTAGAGACCGTACACTGATATTTCTATGGTCAAACAGACCTGTTTTGGGTGTTATTTGTAAGTATGGCTTCATAGAAAGATATGAATCCTATTGCAATAAGTGATTTCAAATTTCGGTGGGCAATCTATTGCTCATTACCCTGATGATAAGGTGCATTTTTAAGCTGCCATTCAGATGTGATAGACAGTGGGTTTCTTAACTCAAAGTACTTGTGTGCCTGAACATGCAAAGTCCAGAGGGTGGCATATCAAGGAGTGGCAACAACATTTAAAAAGCCATCATATTTATTTTTAAAAGAAAAAAATGCTTTCTAAAAGCAGTGATTAAAAAAGTATGCCGGAGAGATGTAGCAGGTTAAGTAGTAAGCTATCAGGCTATTTTATGCCAGGATGCATGTCCCCGTAAGAGATGTGAAATTCTGCCACGAATCTAAATATCATCACATTCTCTATATAGCCATGCCTTAACTAGTTGTCATAGATCAGCATCGCTCAAACCAAAATAATACATTTGAGACTACACAAGAGAAAAATTAGATAACAATTGCAAATTATTTCAGTTTCAGTTTTAAATGTTTTTCAGGAAATATAATTTCTGAACCAATATATAAATATTTACCTCAGTTTTATGTCTTTGGTTTTCAACTGCGAAGACAAATTTACTCTTATGTGTTTGGAAAGGGTTGTTGTTTTCCAAACTGCTTTGTTCTATATTTACTCCACAAATTGTGCTTTTAATTCCTTTTACAAAAATTGGAAGTCTAAGTAACTCAAAATTATACTGAACAATTTCTAAACCAGACCAGCAGTATTCTAACTCCAGAAATGTGAATTCAGGTCTGAGACATCTTGACATTTCTAAGACAGCTGCAGCTGGAGATCATCTCCTCACGTACAGAAAATCCTGATTACATATATCTTTACAGGGATGAATTAAGGTAACTATCACTTGCAAATTTCAGTTTTTATTAATGCAAATTTTAAATTGCTTACTTTCTTTTCATATAGGCAAAGATAAGTAATAACAATTTCAATATTTAAAGGCAGAAAATACCTGAGATCTAAACTGGCTGTGTTCATATGAGTTTGGCACTTCAATGTTACGCTTGTTTTCACCTCATTCCCGTTCAGTCATTTGCTTGTACAGTTTCATGTTTTCCTGTCACTATATTCATAGCTGTTATGTGTTGTGCAATAGAAGCATCCATCCTACACCAGTTCAGCTGTTATCATGGCAAAAGGTGAACAGCCCATCCCTGGTCTCAGCAGTTATTGCCATCACGCAGCAGGCAGTGCAGAAGAACGGGTAAGAGACATTTGCAAGAGGCTTTTGCACTAACAGAAGCTAAAAATACTCTGCCTGCCTCCTAGGCTACTGTGCGAAGAGAAAGTGTTACTTATTTTCTTCTAAAAAAGACACATCAATGCTATCTGTAGAGAACATGCTACAGAAAAGATTCCATTTCAGATGCAAGGCTAAACAAGGTAAAGCTTGTGTGTGGTGTCACTTCGAAGCATTTGGCTGCTGAGAAAATCGCTGCTGTAAAGCCTGTGATTCTGGTTAGTCATCAGCTTTAGCATCTAATATGCTTAATAAATGAATAGAATTAAAATAATCTAAAATTGCTGCTTTAGAGCTATGGAACTTTGGTAACTATTTCCCTTTCATTTGCCTCGCTTTGCTTTTTTTCTCCAAGTTGTTTGTTCGCCAATATAAATACAGCATCAGCCCTGGTTTCCTGTCATCCCTTGCAGCTTCCCTTTTGTTTTTGTGTTCTGTTTAGAAGTAGAATTTCTCAAAACCAGTCTTGAGAAGTTGGAGTATACTGAACTTATAATTTACTCCTTTTTAATGAATAATAGGCAACTGTTTCAATGAATGACAGGAAGAACATTATTTCAACCTAGAGATTATGCTTGGGCTCTAACAAAATACTACACTTTGTTTTCCATCTTTCAAAGGTTTAGTCTAGGCTCAAATCAAGATAGAATGGTGGCCACAGTATTATCAGGAGTGAAATGCAATTTTCTATATTCATAACCGTGGCTTAGAGAAGCCAGAGGAAGGCAGCTGTCCTGGTAACAGTTGCGCTGTCTGGCCACTTCGTTCCATGTCAGCCAGCATATGGGGTGTAAGCTCTTGGGAAGTATGTGTCACAGAGACTGCACGTTTTCATTCCCTCAGGCTGAGAGTAATCTAAGCCATCAATGGAATAGTGTAACACCTCTGTATTTTAAAAATGATGACCATGTCTCTTGAAAAATCCCTTAGGAAGTGCAAAGGCTTTAAATTTCACACACCTCATGATAAAGTTATGTGTGTATACAGACACATCTTAATTCCAACAGCTTCTTTTCTTTATTTGAGTTGGAACTGCTGAACTAGAATTTGCACCAGCGTCTTGGGTATCAGTACAGCACTGAAAGAAGTCTTCCTGAAGCCTGCTGTTAAGCTGCAATCCAGACTTTTGAGCCCTTTTTGTAAACTACTCAAGCTATTGTTTTATGCATTCTGTAATCCAAATCAGATGAAAGTCAGAGCAGGAACTAGATAGCTATTCAGAAGCTTGTTGTTTTGGGTTTTATTTAAGATGTCTTTCTCTATGTTTTTAAGGTATTTTTGCTTTTGTATCACAATCATAGTAATTACTATCCAGATTATTTCCGTAGTACCTCACCAGAACTGTCAATCTTGTTCTAGTCCTGGACAAAAGAGAGGAGAGAGCTACTGCCTTTTCCTCTTCTCCCTTCTTGTCATCACTTAGTTCACTAATCTGAAAACACAGATATTTAAACCAGTGTAAAAGCACTTAGGGAAAAGTCATATCAACATAAAAATTGTGGAACCACTAACTGATGGATATATTGGACATCTTTCTCTGGTTTCAGCTTCCATTTCTGACTGATGTTACAGCTGAAATTTTACTTATATTTTCATTTTGTCACAGGCAAAAATTAATATTTCACATGCACTTCAATGGAGCCTGGGATTATCTGTTGCTTTGTTGCAAAGAGACATTTCTTCTCTGAAAAGACAAAATTGTGGTAGCAATGGTTGAAGATGTGGTGGATAGGGGTAAAAAACAATGAACCATGACAACCAGTTACTCACTTGAAGGGTTAAGACAATATGTAACATCTGGTTACCCTGGAGTAACCAGAGTAAACCCAGGGAAAACTGGATCATAGTATAATTTCCAGAAGTTATATTGCATTTGTATTGTGGGATCTTTATGTTTATAAAAGAGGTAATGGACCCCTACACAGTCTTCTCAAGATGTGTGCAGCCTTTTATCAGAGGGAGGTAAAGAAAGGTATCTTAGACTTAAAACTATTTTTTCTTTTATTGTGGATTTATTTTTTTATGTTGTGATCAAAATATGTATTATTTTCTGTATTACGCTTAGTCATAGAAATTACAAGGAAGCATGAAAACTTGTAGTGTTGGAGCTATACCCATATAAACCTTAGGGATGTTTTTGTGTTTAACATATTAAAGGTGGAATTTCAGGAGAAAAAGAAAATAGAATTGAAATTATGTCTTTGCCTACCAACTACTTGTGTGACCAAAGTATCATTGTCTCTGTTTACTTCTATTTATAGTACATCTCTAAGATGTTCTGATTTTCTCTAGAAAATCAGAATACTCAGAGTAAAAACCAGCTAGGTACTGCTTCTAGAGAGGAAGGTGTCTTCAGAATAATGATGCATAATGAAAAGAAACTGTGCTAACTTCATAATTTATAGTAGAAATTGCAGCACCACATTCCTTAGCCTTGAAAGATTCTCTGCAGAAAGCTGGGGTTTTTTTGTTGTTTGTTTTTTTTAATGCTGACAGAAAATGACTGACAAAAAATATTGCCAGTCTAGAAATGCAGCAGCAGAGCAGAAAGCAGGCAGTTGGTGGCACACTGAGTATGAAATCTGTTTCCACACAAGTTATAAACAGATTATAAACATGAGAAACTCTCATGTGTGGAGGAGGTTTTATGGTAAAATAAGATTTCCTAGCTATAAACCAGTTTCTCTAAGTCAAGCTTGCTAAGTATTCATAGCTACTATTTATAGGTAGAAACCACGAAAGTTGAAAGAGGGGGAAGTTACATTCAAAAGAAGTATTTCATGACTTCAGTCTTAAGATTGGTCATTTTAAGTGCATAGAGAAAAGCAACAAAGCTGTCTTAATATCCTAGTACTGGGGCTCTTTTGGTGTCTTTTGGAGCTTGAATATCAGTCTGAACTAGGAAATTCTTAATGAAGACAAAGATCTTAAAATATGCATGCGTATATTCCTTCAAGTATCTGAATTTCTGCATTTTCTGGTCTGTTGTTATAGAAATATGAATTACATGAAGTAAGAGCAATCTCATGTGATAGAAGTGCTGCCTCTGAAAAAAAGAAGAGCTTAGAATCATGGAAGCAAAATCATAGAATCGTAGAATGGTCAGATCTGTGTTGCGATTATTAATAAGCAGTTATTAAATTTTAAAAATTATTATTAATAATCCAAATTTGGGGGGGAAATCCTTGAGATTCTTTGAATGTTTGGTTGTTAAGAGGTTATTGCACAGCGGTTGTTTATAAACACTGAATTAAACAGTCTAAACAGCTTAAACAGTAAGAGCTTGGAAAATAGGGAAACTGACGACAGGGGAAAATCCTAATCTCGCCTAATACTCACAGACACAACCGGTACAGTGTGTGTCCCGAAGAGAGGAGGAGAAAGAGTTTGCCTTGCCACTGCTGTAGGCTGCAGTCTGCAATGCACGCTGTGAACACATGGCCACCGTGAAAGAGGTGCAAGAAACGTCCGTTCCCGATGGAAGCAACAGGAAGAGAGAGCGATGGTCCTAATCGGCCTTCCTTAAATACCCTATTTTGAAGGGTGAAACTGGCCAATAGGCAGTAGTGTCCATTGTTTTGGCCAATGAATTCAAAGTCCTGCAACCTAGAGGTCCACCCTAACACTTTGAGGGACAGCACAGATCACCTGACTTGTTCATGTGCCACGGGGCTTTCTTAATTCAACCCCTCACTGTCTGCTCACCTTCAAACTCCTGGACCTTGCAACGGGAGGAGGAAAGAGCAGGAGTTTGAACTAATTTGGGCAGGATTTATGCCCTACCAGGACAGGCTGGAAGAGATTTCTGGAGACCATGAAGTCCAACTCCCTGCTAAAGCAGGATCAACTAGGGCAGGTGACACAAGAACTTGTCCAGACAGGTCGGAGGAATCAGAAGAAGCCTTTGTGGAGTGTGTTATAGTGGAATATCTGCTGCATTTTGTGCGGCAGAACTAATGGTAGAGATCAGCTCTCCCCTCCAAGGGGTTTCTCATTCACAGGCTTCAGAGACTCAAAAACGCATTCTCAAATGCGTTCTTTTACCTCTTCTCTTTGGGACTAATGATTAGACTGCATAGAAAATACACAATTATAGGTTCACTTTTAGAACTAAAAATAAGGCTACTTTCTCACTCTTGTAAGTTGGTGTAATTCTATTTATTTAAGTGCCTTGATAGTGCCATTTGTCCTTAAAATTCTAGCTTGGAAATAGACTCATAGAATGGTATGGAAGGGACCTTTAAAGGTCATATAGTCCAACCTCTCTACAATAAGCAGTAATAGGCTCTTTACTATGAGGGTGGTGGAACACTGCAACAGGTTGCCCAGGGAGGTGGATGGAGCCCCCTCTCTGGAGATATTCAAGGTAAGGCTCAGCAGGGCTCTGGGCAACCTGATCTAGTTGAGGATGTCCCTGCCGACTGCAGGAGAGGTTGGACTAGATGGCCTACAGAGATCCCTTCTAACTCAGATCATTCTATGATCTTCATCTGGGTTAAGTTGCTCTGAGCCCTGTCCAACCTGGCCTTCACTGTTTCCAGGGGTGGGGCATCCACAACCTTTCTTGGCAACCTGTTATAGCGTTTCACCACTCTCCTCATAAAATTTATCTTCCTTAGATCTAGTCTAAACCTCTCCTCTTTTCTGTTGCAACAATGCTCTGATAAAAAGGCTGTTGACATCTTTCTTAAAAGCCTCCATTAAATACTGCAAGGCCATAATAGGATCTCCTTGGAGCCTTCTCTTCTTCAGACTAAATAACCCCAAGTCAGCCTTTCATCATGGGGGAGGTGTTTCCATCCCTGTGATCATCTTTGTGGTCCTCCTTCGGACCTGCTAGGGCAGGTCCATGTCTTTCTTGTCCTGAGGTCTCCAGGGTTGGACACAGTACTCCAGGTGAGGTCTCACTGTACAAAGTAGAGGACAGAGTCACCTCCCTCATTCTGCTGGCCACACTTCTTTTGATGCATGATACAGTTGACTTTCTGGGCTGTGAGTGCACATTGCTTCCACATGGCCAGCTTTTCATCCACCAGTACCCCAAGGGCTGATTTCAATCCTGTTACCCCGAAGCCTGTATTGATAACCAGAGGTTGCCCTGAGCCAGGTGCAAGACCTTGCACTTGGCCGTGTTAAACCTCATGACATTCACCCAGGCTCACTTCTTCAGCTTATCTGAGTCTCTCTGGATGAAATGCCATGCCTCAGGCTTGTTAACTGCACCACTCAGCTTGGTGTCATCTGTAAACTTGATGAGGGTACACTTGGTCTCTCTGTGTCACTGATGAAGATACTAAACAATGCTAATTCTAATAGACACCACTGAGGGATGCCTTTCATCACCGGTATTCATCTGAACCCTGAGCTGTTGACCACCATTTTCTGGATGTAACCATCCAGAGATCAAGGATGATCAAGATCACTTGCCCTTCTTCTTGTGGACAACCTTAAATTGCCAGATGTCTGCTGGGAATTTAACACTGCAGAGAAGAAGCTGTCTAGAAAGTTCCTAGAGTGCATGGAGGATAGCTTCTTATCCCAGCTGTTACGTGAGCCTACCAGGGGTGCAGCCCTGCTCAACCTGCTGTTGACAAATAGAGAAGGGCTGGTGGGAGATGTGGTGGTCAGAGGTTGCCTGGGGTTCAGTGACCATGAAATAACAGTTTTCAATGTATGGTGAAACCAGGAGAGGCATCAACAAAACCTCCACAGTAGAATTCGGAAGGGCAGACTTCAGCTTATTTAAGGAACTAACTTGGAAAGTTCCTTGGGAAACAGCCCTTAAAAACAAAGGGGGCCAGGAAGGCTGGACCTGCTTCAAGAAGGAACTCTTGAAGGCACAGGAACAGGCTGTGCCAATGTGCCAGAAGGCGAGCCGATGAGGGAGACAACTGGACTGGATGGTCAAAGAGCTTCCAAAGGAATTAAGGGAAAAAAGAGGGCATATCACCTTTGAAAAAAAGGGGAGGTATCCCAGGAAGAGTTTAAAGATGTTGCTAGGTCTTGTAGGAAAAAAAAAAAATAGAGAAGAAAAAGCCAATTTATAACTTTAGACTGGTCACTGCCATAAAGGGGAACAAAAAATGTTTCTATAAATGTATTAATGGCAAAAGAAGGGGCAAGGACAATCTCCACTCTATTGGATGCAGATGGGGATATAGTAACAAAAGTTGAGGAAAAGGCAGAGGCACCTAATGCCTTCTTTGCCTCAATCTTTAATAGTGGGACAGATTGTCTTCAGGACAACTGGTCTCACAAACTGGCAGATGGAGCCAGGGACCAGTATAGTCCCCCTGTAATGCAAGAGGAAGCAATAAGGGACCTGTTGAGCCACTTGGATCATCAGAAGTCTATGGGACCAGATGAGATCCATCCTAGGGTGCTGAGAGAGTTGGCAAATGAGCTGGCCAAGCTGCTCTCTATCATTTATCAACAGTCTTGGCTCACTGGAAAGGTCCCTGAAGACTGGAAGCTGGTCAATGTGGTGCCCATCCAGAAGAAGGGCCAGAAGGAGGAACTGGGAAATTCCAGACTTGTCAGCCTGACCTCGGTGCCAGGCAAGGTTATGGAACAGGTCATCTTGAGTGTAATCACACAGCACCTACAGGATGGCCAAGGGATCAGGCCTTGCCAGCATGGAAGGGCAGGTCCTGCCTGACCAACCTGATCACCTTTTACAACCAAGTTACCTGCCTGGTGAATGCAGGGCAGGCTGTGGATGTAGTCTACCTGGACTTCAGCAAAGCCTTTGACACCATCTGCCACAACAAGCTCCTGGATAAGCTGGCAGCTCATGGCTTTCACAGATTCACTCTGAAATGGGCCAAGAACTGGCTGGAGAGCTGGGCCCAGAGAGTGGTGGTGAATGGTGCCACATCCAGCTGGCAACCAGTCACTCGTGGTGTGCCCCAGGGATCAGTGCTGGGCCCCATCCTGTTCAGTATCTTTATTGATGACATGGATGAGGGGATAGAGTCCACCATCAATAAGTATGCAGATGACACCAAGTTAGGAGCAGGTGTCGATCTGTTGGAGGGTAGGAGGGCCCTACAGAGAGACCTTGACAGGCTGGATGGGTGGGCAGAGGCCAATGGGATGAGATTTAACAAGGCTGTGTAGGATTCTACACTTTGGCCACAGCAACCCCAGGCAGTGCTACAGACTGGGAAAAGAGTGACTGGAGAGCAGCCAGGCAGCGATGGACCTGGCGGAGTTGGTAGATAGTAGGCTGAATATCAGCCAGCAGTGTGCCCAGGTGGCCAGGAGAGCCAATGGCATCCTGGCCTGTACCAGGAACAATGTGGCCACAAGGAGAAGGGAAGTTATCTTTCCCCTGTACTCAGCACTGGTCAGGCCACATCTTGAGTGCTGTGTCCAGTTCTGGTCCCCTCAATTCAAGAGAGATGTTGAAGTGCTGGAACATGTTCAGAGAAGGGCAACAAAGCTGGTGAGGGGCCTGGAGCACAGGCCTGTGAGGAGAGGCTGAGGGAGCTGGAGTTGTTTAGCCTGGAGAAGAAGAGACTCAGAGGTGACCTCATGCTGTCTACAGCTACTTGAAGGGAGGTTGTATTCAGCTTGGGGTTGGTCTCTTCTCCCAGGCAACAAGCAACAGAATGAGGGGACACAGTCTCAAGTCGTGCTGGGAGAGGTATAGGCTGAATGTTAGGAGGAAATTCTTCTCAGAGAGAGTGATTGGCATTGGAATGGGCTGCCCAGGGAGGTGCTGGAGTTGCCATCCCTGGAGGTGTTCAAGAAAAGACTGGATGAGGCACTTAGTGCCAGGGTCTAGTTGATTGGATAGGGCTGGCTGATAGGTTGGACTGGATGATCTTGGAGGTCTCTTCCAACTTGACTGATTCTGTTATTTTATTCTATGGTTCTATGATCCAACCAATTTCACATCCACCAAACAGCGAACATGTCAAATTCATACCTCGCTAATTTAGAGAGAAGGATCTTATGGGGGAGTGAGTCTAATGCCTTACCAATGTCCACATAGGCAACATCCGTAGGTCTTCCCTCATCTTCTGTTTTAGTCACTCCATCCTCAGAAGTTACTAGGTTGGTCCAGCAAAACTTGCCTTTGGTGAAGCTATGCTGGCTTCACCTCCCTGTCCTCCATGTGCCTTAGCATAGCTTATAGGAAAATCTGTTCCATGACCTTCCCAGGCACAGAAGTGAGGCTTGGCAGATCAGTAGTTCCCAGAGTCCTCCTTTCTACCCTTTTTTAAAATGGCTGCAGTGGTTCCTTTTCCAGTAACCAGGGACTTCACCTGGCAGCCAGGACTTCTAAAATGCCATAGAGAATGGCTTGGCCTATTCCCTCAGGACTTTGGGATGCATCTCGCAAGGTCCCATAGACTTAGGTATGTCCAGGTTCCTTGGGTGGTCATGACCCTGATCTTCCCTTACAGTGAGAACGGTTTTGCTCCCTCAGTCCCTGCTCTGAGGTCCATTCACTTGAGAGGTGTGGGAGGAGAGGTAGCTAGAGACAACTGAGGCAAAAGAAGTTCCTGAGTAGGTTAGCCTTCTCCTTGTCCATTGTTATCAGTTTGCCAGTCAGGTTCATCAGGTCAAATATGCTTTCCTAGCCAATATGTTGTGTGTGTGAAATTATTTAATTGTAAGTTTTCTTTTCAGAATGCATTTTAAACCCAAGTGCTGGCTTTGGATGGTAGCTTCTAGTGCTTTCGCTGGCATTCTCTCCAAAAAGGCCTGTAGATCTTACAGCACAAACCTTGCATTAAGAAGTTTTGTGGCTGAAATAAAGTCTTCATTACACATAATGAATATTATTTGCTGACTACATGACATTTCATATGAGAAATTTTCTCACTTCGTGACATTTCTTCAGAGAGGTTCAGTCATTGCAAATAAATGGTTTTCTGTTCACAATATTGTCCCCTATTTGGAGAACGGGAAGTCTGCCACCCTTCTTGCAGTGGTAGCAATCATTCTTGGGCATTTGGTTTGAAGCCAAGGTTAAGAGGAAAAGTATTACTTTTTAAATATCTTCTGTTGTAATCTGTCTGATCCATAGTTTTTTTCAGGACAAAGAGTATGTTCTATGCTACTTCAGTCAGAATACAATTTTATATATTTGTTAGGTATTTGTTACTGGAACTATAAAGAACATGCCACTAACCATTGCCAGCACTGAGTATGAGAAGATAGGCAAGCTGTCATGTGGGGCATTCATATACTTTTGATGTAAGTTTTTGAGTAATTTTGAAATATACAGTGTATTTTTTACTCTTAATTCCATCTCTCTTCTTTTTAAGATTCCAGATTCCATCATCTCTCGTGGTGTTCAGGTGCTTCCACGTGATACAGCCTCCCTCAGTACTACTCCTTCAGAATCTCCTCGTGCCCAGGCCACCTCTCGTCTGTCCACTGCATCCTGCCCAACACCAAAAGTAAGTAAATTTATGCCTTGCAAGCTTCATGCTTATAGAATTTATCAGACTAACAATATTGCCTCTGTGGAACAAGGCTGGTTCGCATGCAAGGGTTGTACTGTTCCAAGTCGTAGATAAAGGCAAGTCAGTATAGTTCATTCCATGGGCGTTGTTGCAGAGTGTAATATGTGGGTCCACCAACACATTATGGTTTCTGAAGTTTCATGTTACCTCTTGCAATATCAAAAGTGAATATGACATTGTTAATATCTCAAATGTCTTTAATGTCCTCAGGAACATAGATGATCCTGCCACTGAGTAAGAACATTAAGCAACTAGGAGCTTGTCAACAAAATGTATGTGCATATTTCTAGCCTGGGCTGGGGCAGTTCTGTGCCCCTCTTTATTATTGTTCAGTTTAAGACAAACCAGCTGGTTTTGTTCAAACTTAGATATTTGCTGCCTGACATTTGGAAACAAAAATCAGCCTAAATTGAACAGAAAGAAAGTTTTAATGCCAACCTTATGAGATTATTATTTAGTTCTTAGTGATTAAGATATATTATTTAATCATTGAAGTAAACTCTATCATGTTCTTTTTTTATCAATCATTAACTAGCACACATCAAAAACTAAGTGGCAAGGCCTGTGATGTTTCCCTTCAGCAGGATTCCTTTCAGCAGAAGAAAACTGTCTGCATTCGCTTTGTGCGTTCACATCACAAAGATCTTTCTGTGGCACCAGATGCCGACATTCTAATAGACCCATAGCAGATGGCAAACAATAACATTCTTCCTCATCTGATTCATGATCCTTGAAGATTATTCTGCATCCTATACTGATTGCCAGCATCTGCTAGATCTTCTTTCCTGCTGTCTCGTTCCTTTCTGTCAGCAAACAAGATTTATAGGCAACTGCACATAGAAATGTTTTGGTGTAGCCTATGGGTTTGTTTTATGCAGTATTCACCTTCACTGTAATGGAATCAAAATTATTCTGATGGACAGCATATTTGAAGTTCATTATACAGTCTGATTTTCTTAACATGTTTGGTGAATTCTATCTGCAAGTGGCTTCTTCATTTCTCACTAAAAAATTCTCACTTGTCCAATGAGTTAAAAATAAAAACTCAGAGGTTATTACCTTAGAACACTCAGACCAGAGGAGCAATAAGAGGCAGAGGAACTGCACTGAGTTTTATGCCTGTTAAGAAAACAAAAGTGCCTGAAGAAAACCAAAGGAGACCTGTAACAGACATAAAAAAAGAGACAGCAGTGCTAAGAAATGGGTTTAGATGAAGCCTATATATTTTCAGGAAGGTTGTTGAAGTGGGAAAGAGTAAAGTGTCTGCTTCTGACGCAGAATGCACTCCTCTAGACTGCCTTCCAAAATTCAGAGATTACAGAAGGGAACTACAAGAACTTAGAAATGGGTTAAAACCTGTTTCAAAATATTTTGAGGGAAGTTAGTTGAGCTCAGATCTTAGCATTATTGGATCATGCTTTGTTATTTCATGTTAAACCTTGTTTTTCCTGTATTGCTGCATAGTCAGGTTTGTTCAAAATGTGTGAGACTGCACCACTTCTGTAGCAGGAATTGTCATGCCACATCTGGCTAGTCTGGCTTTTCTGTGATTTGTTTTGAAACTGGGTGATATAAACTTGTATAGGGAAAGATCTAGGAAAGCCCAGCTGGAAAAGAAACCTGAAACCTGGTATCATCTGTTCCTATTACATAGAGGTTGCACTCTGCATAAAAGTATGGGCTTCTTTGCCACTTAAAGAGCTCTTGGTTCATTTTACTTTTCAAAAACCAAACAAACTGCTCCTTATCTTCTTCTTCAGTCCTGTTTGGTACCTTCAAGTTCTCAAACATCATCTGAATTTGTCAAGAAATATGGTCTGTTCATATTCCTCAAGACTGTCAGTGTATAAATGTCTTCACTTGCACTGTTTTTCTTTCTGAATCTAGGCTTTCTCATAATGCAATATAAATTAAATTTACACTGGACCTCTTGATTCTCACAGTAGGCAGAATAAAGTAAATTGTACTTCAGCATCCAGTTGATATTCCAGGGTGGTTGTTATTTTTCTTCTTTAATATGCAAGTGTCTTAAATATTCTAATTTGATGGTTTAAAAACTAATTTCAGGGCTTCAAAACATGCATCTGTGAATTGAAACAAAAGAGAAGAAGTTTCAGGGGAAAACCCCACAACTGAGTTTTCTTTGATCGTGCAGATCGGTTGTGGGGGGCGGGTCCAGCCATAGAGCCAGTGACATTGTGTTTCTTTGTTTATTTTGTGGTACCATTTTCTTGTTGTAATTTTTTTTTTGTCCTACATGTACATAAACCCTTACATCTCTCTTGCTGAATTTGCTGAATAGCAGAAAGTTTTGTGTGTCTCGCAGAAAACAAATTAACAAATCAACCTTCTGCAGTACTGGGAGCACCTCTGTTGAATGACTGTAAGTAGCAGGTTAATAATGCATGGGGATACTGGAGAGCAGCTATGGGAGAGTGCACTACTGATGCTCCTGGCTGATCTGCTAGATGTCTTTACCTTTTCCTTCCTACTCTTTACAGGTGCACAGAGATCATAGAGACAAAATGCAACTTGTATTTTAAAATTTGCTTTACTGTTTACACTCTATTCTCCATGTTTCCTGAAGGTCTCTAACAAAGTGGTAGATGATGAACATTGAGTTTGAACCTGTATATTTCAATCATTTCTCAAAAGCTTACTTTCCTGATAAAAGAAGTAATTACAGTCTTTCTTTAAGTTTTTCTCAAGGCAAATTTCCATTGGAACTACTTTGTTGTTAAGTACATCCCTAAAACTAGGCAAACTTCCTGTTGTTAGCTTCCAATAAACCTGTTAGAATACCTTTCTTGTTCTCTAAATTGCATTTGAGTTTCGAGCAAAACTCACTGTGGCTCAAAGAGCATTTGAATGGGTTCAGAATAGAGGCAATAGAAGTTTTATCCAAAGGAAAACTGCACTAGCAGCCCTCCCTTTTTCAGTCATTCAGCCATAAAGTTGGTTCATGATCATGACAGGTATTTTGATCGTCTACAGTATAGTTTTGGTCTTTTTAAAGTTTTGCTACTTCCTCAACAAAGTTAGCTGAGTTTGGTGAGCTCTCACATGATGACACAGTGTGTCTTGCAAGTTTTTCTTGTAGTCTCCAGATACGAAGGCAGAACCCTTACCTTGCCTTTTACAAACAGAGATATTTTTTATAGGTTTGCATCATGTTAACTTCTGGGGCTTTTTTTTTTTTAAACTTACAGCATAAAATTTTACATCTGTAACTTCAGATAACTCTAAAAGAGTGTATCTAGAGTAAATGACTGAGTCATTCCTTTGAGACTTCTAATTTTGTTCTACTCCTAGGGACATGATATTAAAGAATAACAGCTTTCAAGGTGAAGTCTTCACTTCTCCTATACATAAACAATGTAATCAGTATTTAATTTTTGGCAATGTTATGTGTCAAAGTCAAATGAAGCAGATGTAGGAGACTGAGGACAAGTTTTGAATTGCCACCAGCAATACAGTTCAATGACAAGAAATGTTCAAAGTCTTTCACTTTGCAAGATCATCAGTCTCACTTCAATGTGCAAAGTTTCTTTCACTGTTACCTTTCATCACTAAGGAACTTGTTACAGTACTTCTAAGATGAGAGTGGTTGAGTTTTTTTACCTCTTGCATCTAGCTGCTTCATTCCTGACACTCCTAATACTCTGCTTAAGAAAAAGATTCTGTCTACTTCACTTGCTTGTTACTTGGCCCTTCCCTAGCTACCCATTAGTAGATGGGAGCAGTTGCGAAGATGCTTTTGTATCAGTTGTTGTTACAAAGTTTTAAGTAGAAGTACTCAGTATTTTTCAGCAGAAACATCAGGCAGTTCAGCTGAAATTCTTAGTCAACAGAGCAAAGCGTGGGTTTTTTTGTAAAGCAGGTGGCTGTTCACAGACACAAGGTTCACACATTTGGTACTACTGAAATGTAAATGTTGTCCTGATTACTTGTGAGGCTTATTTAATCTTAATTTTTTTTCAGTGCACATTGCAGGGTTACAAAAAGTTTTATTTAGTGAAAAGAGATCCTGAGACAATGTAAATTGGAATGGAGAGTTGCTTTAAGATGAGGAATCCTGCTTACCAATGGACATCAATTTGCTGTATCCACCCAGATTCTTCTGAATAAAATGCAGCAGTTTTCAAGCCAATTACTAATTATGATACTAGAATCTTTTCCAGATGATAATTGCCTCTTCCCCTTGTTGTTTAAAATGTATTTTTCTGGCAAAACATGTTAGGACTGAGACCTAAGAAACCTTATGTTTAGTTTGCATTTTGGTTAAAGCCACTGACTGTTATCAGTTAAAAGCACTAAATGCCATGGTTTCAAAAGTGAGACTTTATTACTAAGACAGAAGTAGTTTTATATGATTGGAATATAAATAAATTCTAAATACATTGTAAGTAATAACAGCAAAGTCTGCTCAAATCCTTTCTAAAATGGAAGATTGACTTTGTTGGAAGGTTGAAAGATAGGGGTAGTGTTTTGGAGTTTTTTGTTAGTACCAAAATAGATCCATCAAAAAGTCTCTACGCAGGAAGCACAAAGACTTTTGTCATCAAGTTTGAGCTGAACACTAAATTTCAGTAGAAGTACCTATTTGTCTCAGTTTTACTTATTGAATATCTGTTTTTTTCAAGTGGCACCATACCCACTGCTAACTGGAGTCTGTTTTAAGTAGTATAGCTGTGCCAAAATCCAGTTCCCTTCATTGTCTCACATCTAAGAACAATTAAAGACAGAGTAGTTGGAAATTTGCTACCTTGTGCCAGTCCAGAGTATCCAGAGCAGCTGTTGAGTTCATAGCATCAGCTGCTTTTCAGACCTGTTAGGTACTGAATCACATGAAGGAGATTTAATGTGCAAATTTTCCCTACATTTCTCTTTCTTAATAACCAGCTGTAATTTCACAGCTTAATAAAATACTGTTCTTTTCCTGAGGCTAGTGAAAACTTTTCAAATTATATCTGTTCTGCATTAATCTTTTGGTGCAGACATCCTGGCTCAGACATGCATTGCATAAATTCTGATCTTGGTGTGGATATGCTGCATCAGTTTGTCAGTTCCTCCTTGAAATGTTGGGGGTTTGGGGTTTTTGTTGGTTTGTCTTTGGTTATTTTAATTAGATTTGGCAGTGCAAGTTTTTGTTTTTACAGTGCTTTTGGGAAATGCCAAGCACTAGGTTTTGTATTCTTTTGAATTCTGGTTATTCCCGTTTGAGATTACTTTAAAAATGCTTCTTACAATTTCCTTATCCATGTTTTTTCAGTTCATATCCAAAATAAATGTCTGATTTGAATCCTGCTGCATCAGAAGATGAGGGGTCTGGGTGGGGTTATTGGTTTTTTTTTCCCACAAGAGGCATGGTTCTTACTGTGTCTTTCATCCAATGTCTTTGTCTAGAAATTACTGTGACCCCACCTCTACAGAAATATTTTGTAACTCCATCTTCAGTAATACCCAAAGCCAGTCTTGTAACCAGTGCTTACTGAGTCTATTGATGCCTTTTCAGTATCTTGCTGGATTTGGCCTCTTGGAGCAACACTGACTTCTCATCACCATTCATTCTCTTTCCCTTGGGGATATTAGTTCTTATTACCTGTGCCAATTGATTTGGTATTGTTTCTTAATTAAATATGGTTTCAAGATAAAAACTATGCATCTACATGCTGAATTTTCACATAGCATATGTTCTGTTTGTAGGAATTTGGTTTTCCACTGCTCCTCTTTTTCAGTATCTCAGTCCCTGCTAATACGTAGTTCCAGCCATTCATACATGAACCTGATCTTAATCAACAGCACAGGTATGGGCAAGCTTGCTTCTGTTCCTTCACTGACTGTTGACATCAATGATCCGTAGCACTTAAGTTCAGTGCCAGCTGCTGTAGGACAGGTAGGTGATGTTATTTTAAACCAAAAAGGAATTTAGTTATGCTCTCATGCATGTGGAGCACCAGCTGTCAAGTCCTCTGCAGCTTCTCTAGGTTTCTTATGTGGGTATCCACTAAGTCAGCATCTATTATAATTTTCTACTTTGGAAGCCACCAGCTAAGGGTATGTTTGTCCCTCCATTCTGTTCCACCTTCGGAATATGTAAGATATGCTCGCTGTCCTGTGTTCTCCTTATCTAAATTTACTTTTTATCATTCCAGCACTATCTCTCAGTGGCTTAGCTCTTTGTTTTGGGCTGTAAATCATTTTAGATTGTCTGGTTTTACTGATTGGGATTCCCCAGAAGCTGCATGAAGTGCTGTAACACAAATGACCTACCAATGTGTATGCCCTCACCATGTTTTCCTTATATGGTATTATAGACATTTGGGAACAAACCTAAAAGGCACTTGCTCTCCATGAAGTTTACTCTTCCCTTTAATGTCCCACTGGCTTGTCTGTTTGTGGCAAGAGAAGATCTTCTTTGTTATTCTGAGTCTGAATTCAAACATCTCCCTTAAGTTTTCTGAGAAGAGAGCAGGTATCTTGGCTGGTTTGCTTTGTAATGTACCTGTCCCACCATCAGTCCACTTCTAAATTACTTCATTTTGCTGTAACCACCAAGGTGTCTTTGATAGGAGCTGACTTAGTGTCCTCTACCCAAATATGAGCAGCTCTATATATACTTTAGTTTTTACAACTTCAGTTCAGCTTAGGACAACCATTGTGAGTTTGGAAAAGGTATACACAAAGAATTCAAAATTTAAACACAGAACTTACTGTGGCTTCAATTTTCCCTTAAATACTAATTTCTTCCCTGCTTGCCAAAATAGACTTCTGATATATGTGACAGAGGTTTGTTTTTTAAGAACTTTAGCAGGAGCATGAGGTGCAAGTTCTGCTTTACTTTGCAGGGAAAGCCAGGGGCTGGAGTCATAGGCAGGGAGAAAATGTGACAACAGACACTGAAAAAAATTTTCAGAGCAGGACTGAAATGAGAGGACTGAAAGTACTCAATTGCAGAGAAATTGGATGTAAAGGTGCAATGATAGGGGGCTGGTATAGAGCAGAGTGGTGCCTGTGACTCTTGAGTGATGAGGCTGCAGGGCTCAGAGTGGTTTGGAGAAGAGTAAGGAAGTATTTTGGAGGCAGGGTGCAGAAACAGCTTTATGAGAAACGAAAGGCCTAGTCAGGAAGACCTGGGAGCCTCAAGTGGGTGTCAGGTGAGTTGTGCAGCTGAAAACTTTGATACTAAGTGAATCTGGAAACCCTACTAAAAAACCTGGTCCCTGTGTGTTTGTACACATATCTCCTGCTACAGAACCTAATCCCTGTGTGTTTGTACACACATCCCCTGCTACAGAATCTGATCCCTGTGTGTTTGTACACACATCTCCTGCTACAGAACCTAATCCCTGTGTGTTTGTACACACATCCTCTACTATAGAACCTTGTTCCTGTGTGTTTGTACACACATCCTCTACTATAGAACCTAATCCCTGTGTGTTTGTACACACATCCCCTACTATAGAACCTGGTCTCCTACTATAGAATCTAGTCCCTGTGTGTTTGTACATACATCCCCTACATAATAGCAGGAAGAATAAAATGTTTTGACTTCTTCTCAGTCTGTTTGCTTGGAGCAGTCTGGTCTCAATTGCATACAGCACTGTACAGTGTAATTCAGCTTTCTGCTTACCAGCATTCTTCACAATCAGTGAGTGAGAGCCCTTTCTGCAATTTCCACACCATTCCCACTGGGCTCAGCATTCCTGTGCCAGAAGCAGCCATTGGGTTTTGTTCTTCATCCTTTATCATCTGTTCATGTGTCTTGAACATGAAGCCTGCATGTTTTCTTGACTGCACAGTGAAAGTAAGAACCTAACTCTCAAATGCTCAGAGCTCCAGTTTGAAAGAGATTTAGGACATAAAGTTGATAAGAATAGTGACAAAATAGTCAATGTTTGTATTTATTGTAGTCTGTTTTGCCATGGCTGTGCCTTTTACCTACACATTTTAAATTTTATTTCAGACGTTGGATTTTACTTAGGACAAGAGATACTTTTTGAAGAACTAAGTTGAAACACATGTTGGTGTAAAATAATAGTTTTCCAAAATCTAGGGTTAGAATTTTGTGTAAAAACATTGTTATATTATCTTTGCATTATGTATGTTTACAGCGTTAATCTAGTGGTGGTATCAATATACTAAACTCTGGAACTGCAAGAAAATCACATTATTTTTTATCACTGGTCAGTCCACCTGCACTATTGTTTATTCCCTCATCTGCACATGGAGCATGTGAGAAATAGTTCCCATTCTAAAGAAATAATGTAAAAAAAAAAAAAAAGTAGATGATTAGTGTGAATAAAATTCATGCTGGTGTGATGATGATTTTTGCATTTGTTTGCACTCACATGTGTTTTTTAGGTTCACCATTTTCCAGACCTGCAGCAACTCTAGTACAGTATTACACTGCATAGGCATGAATATGTTTACTGATTGAGAATGCATGTCTCTAATATAGAAGCTGAAATTCTCTTTATTTGAAAATGCTTCCTATTTATTTAGTAAATCCCACCTGACTGGTGTTTGTATGGTGTAAAAATGCAGAAGTGAAAATACTTTCAAATGCAAGTCTGTTTTTCATTCATGAATGTAAAAGTTATGCATAATGCATTTTTTAGCTTAAAAGAATTTTATTTGCTGCAATATTAAAAATATACTCAGCTGTTCATTAGCACTAGAAAGTGCTGCCTTGATGCAGAATGTTATTCTTAATAGAAAAGAAAATTGTAATCAGGGTTCAGCGTTCTGCATCAGAATTTTCCACTGCTAACCAGGCAAGTAAGGGTTGTAAGGAGTACTGGCCATGTCAGTGTTTTGTTACATCACATTTGGATGTCCCAAACACCAAGTTTGTTGGCAAGCAGCGTGTAATCACTGCACTAATGAAATACCTTCTTGCCAGCCATGGAATATTTGCAGTTTGTTCCCTTTTTTCCTGTGTGTCACTGTCCCTCACTGGTCTCCAGTCAGTTGTATAGCATGAGCTCTGACAAATATTGCTAGGGGTCAGAAAGAGCATTTCCCATCTTTGTAAGATCTGATCTCCCTTCGATTCACTTGCCTTAGGTGATCTGGCCAACACAGTTATTTGTTCCAGGCCAGCTGATGTAAAACCATTTCCACTGGGGTAGTACTTCTGAGATGTATTTCTCTGTTACTATGAACGGTGTGAGAGTCTGTGGCGTGAGAGATTTCAAGAAGAGTTTTCTGGAACAGAATGCTGTAATAATGCACATAGTACAGGGTTTATGGTTTTACTTCATCAGCTGGATTTCCTTCTCTAGCTGGATGTGCTCTGTCAACTTGAAGAACCTCCAAGCTTTTGATAACACATTGCTGATGACTTTCAAATATCATTTTATTTAATGTATTGTATTTTTTGAAAGCTCCTTCATGTGGGGGCTGTTTGAGTATGTTAGAACTGATATTTAGTTTCTCTTCTCTAAGTTTTTTGGGTTTGTATTCCCATTGATTTTATCATTAAGATTATTTTAATGTGGGGGGTTTTTACTACACCGACCTACATTTTTACTGGGTTCTAGAACATCTCTTTAAACTGCATTAGAGTGGAAAAAGTGTTTATTTCTTTGATACAGGCACTGTTACTGTCCAGGAAAATAGATAATATTTGTCAGTGCAGTTGTCAGGGAAATGTGGGATAACACATAAGACATATGCAAAAACATTTATATGCAGACTCAATAATATTAATAGTTTCATTCATCTTTGATCTCTGCAGTAGTGGTCAAGTGGGAGAACAGTTACTCTTTTCTTATGTGTACAGCAAATACTCTGAGCTAAATTTGGGTGCTGTGTTATACAATCTCCTGCTTTTGATTAACATGATTCCAGCATGAGAAGCTCAACATAAACCTGCAGTGTGCACACGCGGCTCAGACAGCCAGCTGTGTCCTGGGCTGCATTAAGAGAGGCATTACCAGCAGGGCAAGGGAGGTGATTCTCCCCCTTTACTCTGCTCTTGTCAGACCCCACCTGGAGTACTGTGTGCAGTTCTGGAGCCCCCAGCACAAGAAGGACATGGAACTGTTGGAGAGTCCAGAGGAGGGCCACGAAGATGATCAGAGGGCTGGAGCACCTCTGCTATGAGGACAGGCTGAAAGAGTTGGGGCTTTTCAGCCTGGAGAAGAGAAGGCTTCGGGGAGACCTTATAGCAGCCTACCAGTATCTGAGGGGGGCCTACAGGAGGGCTGGGGAGGGACTGTTCACAAGGTCTTGTAATGACAGGACGAGGGGGAATGGGTTCAAATTGGCGGAGGGGAGATTTAAATGGGATGTTAGGAAGAAATTCTTCACAGCGAGGGTGGTGAGGCACTGGAACAGGTTGCCCAGGGAGGTTGTGTCTGCTCCCTCCCTGGACGTGTTCAAGGCCAGGCTGGATGAGGTCTTGAGCGACCTGATCTAGTGGGAGGTGTACCTGCCTGTGGCAGGGGGTTGGAACTGGATGATCTTTGAGGTCTCTTCCAACCTACACCATTCTATGATTCTGTGCCTAGGCTATTGAATAAGGAATGTAACTTTTGTAAACCATTACTGTAAAGTTTTGCTTTCCTCATCTTGCATTTACATCCATGTCTGTATTAATAACAATCTTGGAAAAAAAGACTGACAGAGTTGTTTGGGGTTTTTTTTGTGAAAACACTCTTCTGAAAGTTTTAGATCCTGCAAAATTCCACTTTCTTTGTCAGGAAGGTTTCTAGAGTGGCAGGAATAGGGTAAATTGTGAGAAAAGGGAAGGAGTCTAAGACAGATGATGTGACATAATTGAGGCTATTTCTCCTACTGTGAAATTCTTACTTTAAACAAATGCAGCTAAAGCCAGAATCCCAGTTTAGCCAGTTGTTCAGTCTTTCACTCATCTTATGACAAGTCTGTTAAGCATGTCTGAACTCTCCTCTTTTCTCTGGCTCTAGTTTCCTTGTTTCTTAAGTTTTCTTTTACCGCCTTTCTATCTCATTCTACTCCATTGTAATACTGCCTTGTTTTTTGGATGTCAAGAAGGGACAGGACACCTTGTGACTAATTTTTAGCTACTAATTCATACCATTGTTCCCTGTTGCATAAGAAAGGCATTTAGATTTAATCCATTTCTCTTAACTGTCATTGCATTATGCTCTGCCATTTTCCTGGAATGTTCCCTCCACACACAACTTTCTTCCTTCATTACATTGAGTATCTTCATTCAGCTCCTTCAGGATGCTGCAAAACTCCTACATCTTCCAGGTAACATTTTGCCAATAACTACTGAGCATTGCTCCTGCATTATATCTTAATCCACTCACCCTGCTTGTGTTGTGTCATGAAAAGAAATAGGTCATAAACTTGAGGCGGAAGGATGCACTTACTTTGTCTCTGCTGAGGTTCTTTTTATTATGCTCATGTTTTGTTTAGAAGCATTGCTTTCATTTTACAAATATGTAATAGAAAAATTATAGGATTTGTTTTTAGCTCCCACTGACCGATGGGGACAAAAATATTCATCCTTCTGATTTAGAACATGTACGTGCCCATCTTGCATTCTAATCTTGTCTAGTGACAAGTGTTCACCTGTGGTGGGACTCCTGTGGCTCCAAGTTTCAGACAAACAAGGAATGTGTAATACATGCCATTTTATGAAGTACTGGTTTGTCAGTCAGCTTCATGCAAAACATCACACAGGAGCTGACCAGAGAGAGTTAAGGATATACCTGAGTTCCTTTCTGTGGCATTTATTGTGGGGTGGGGAGGGGCTTTTATTCCTGCTGTCCCGTGATTCTTGGTAGTACCTTGCTTAATTCCCAGAAGTATTATAGTTTGTGCAATGCTCGTATCACTCCGATTCATCCCTTGAGAAGCACCCAAGCTGCATTCTGCAAGGTTCCTGCAGAAAACGTTATCATGTATATTAACTGTGCTGTGGACATAAGAACTGGCCTTAGCCTATGTTCTTGTAATTTACACATTGTGTATGTATTTATCCACTTTGAAGAAGGAACAAGTAAGTAATATCAGTTGCATGTACCTGTAATATCTCTGAACTCATTTCTGACTGAATCCTAAAACTAGGATGCAGCTTGAGCAGCCACAATTCCCACATTGGTAAGCAGCAGATGACAAACATTTTACTGCTGCCACTGACAGCTTTTCCTGATTTTCTGTGGTGTGTCAATTTCCTAGTTCCATGCCAGTGTGTGAGATTACCAGCATTTGGGTTTTTCTTATTTTTCAGTTTTTCAAAATGAAACTTTTTAAAAGAGTTTCAATTTAGTAATATGAATTGGAATTCTACTTGATCACATTTTATTGTCTGCCACTGGTAATATTTCAGACAGAATATCTTTGCTCTAACTCCTGTTGATTTATTTTCAAATAAGGATCTATTTCCCCTGTTTGAGGGTTTTTTGTTTGGGTTTTTCTTTATTTTTTCTTTTTTTTTTCTTTTCAGAAAATTAGGCAAAATAAAGGAAGTAGGCTACAACAGCCTATGTTGTGATTGAATCTGTCTTCTAGAGGAAATAAATGACAATTTTTCTCGTGGTCAGTATTGTAGAGTTGCTTGGAGATGCACTTTTAGTCCCATGAACACAGTAATGTTGGTGTTTCCCTTAAGAGTTCAGAGGAGGTAGTATTTGAATGCTGTAAGACCAGGGAAGAAATGCAGCAATTTATGTAAATGTTTACATTGTGTTTTGCTAGTGGTCACCCAATCAGAGTGAAATATTTATATAATTAATATATTGCATATTTGCATTATTTTCTTCAGTGCAAGTAAAAAAACCTAAGCAAACAACTCATCTGCATCTGTTTTAAATATGAATTTCTCCATTTTGAACAAGTCATAACTAAATAACCAGGGCAATCTAACCTAAGGCTTTGCTGCCGTGCTCCAGAGAGACTAAAGCCTAGTTGAATTTCCATGGTTCATTCAGTCTTTGGCTGAGTTCTTAAAGACAGCTAATGAGGTCTGAGAGGGTTCACCTCAGTTGTGTGGGACTTTGGTTTACATAAGTGGTGACAGAATCAGTCAGAAGAAGACCCCTTCCAGTTCAATCTTGATTCAGACTAGAAAAATACCCTTAATGTAATTTTTATTGTCTTCTTCCTTGGTAATTCAAATGACACAACACAAGTTTACTTTACAAGTAAAAGAGGTTTCTATACTGGATTCAGCAAATCCAAAATGAACTCTTGTAAAATGGATGTTTTATTATACATGCTTCTAGCTATGCCCTTTGGGCAGCTACCACTTTATCCATCTAGGAAAAAAACTTACATAATAAAGCAAAAATAATCTGGTAGGAGGTGTCGGGTAAGCAGTTATATATGTGGCATATTTGAAATAAAAATCTAATGTTGGTCTGGCATTAAAATTTTCTGGTTGGGCAGCATAATTTTTAACTGGGAATCTTGATGGCAGTGGCTAACAAAAATCTTTAGGCCTGGGTCGATAGGAATCTGTATTGCATTCTGTCAGGTATCAGTCATGATACTTGCCAGGGCTGATACTCTCAGCTGTAGCATACTATGGTCATATGAGCTGTAGAAGTTACAGGATGCATTTTCCTCAGTTTGAGTTCTAAGACGTCATAATTCGTCATATCCAATTCAGAACAAGTAACATGTATTCTTTCAGAAATGTTAGTGAATTCAGCATGCAATGAATGTGCCAGATTGGTAAGATATTGAAGTACAAATCAGCAAAGCAAGTTTAAAATGCCATGATGAAGCATTGTTTATTCCAGAAATTAGAGTCTGTGTCTTTGTCCTCTAGAGGTGTCTCAGAGAGTCAAATTGATGTCTTGCATGTACTGCTAACTGATTGTGTGGAAATTTTTTTAAGTTCACTTTTTCTTTATTCTTCTGTCTTTTTTACCCATCTTCCCCCATTGTAGCAAATTAGACGGCCGGATGAAAGCAAAGGAGTTGCTAGTAGAGTTGGATCCCTCAAAGTAAATATGTTTCTAACATTTATTTTGCAACTTTTCTTCTATAGCCTACACTTTTCCTTTTGAAGGGGGAGGTGAGGGAGGGAAGGGGCTTTTCCATTTCTCACCATCCCATCATTTTTATTTCAGTATTCTTATTGCTGTTGGGTCACATTTTGTTTGTTTCTGTGCTACACATAGAACAACCAACTGAAGGCAAGCTGCTCTTAGTTAGCTTTGAATGTCACCACAATTAAGAGATGGTAACAACTTTCCTGAAATGCCTCTAATTTCATCATCATGGTTAAACCACTTCTTTGATCTGTGTTGTTTCTTGTCTCTTAATTGTCTATTACATGGAGAAGTGACTTACTCTTCTTGAAATACAGTTAAACTTTTATAGTGCTCAAACTTTTTGCATTTAATTCTGCAAATGAGCATAACAAACGAGTTGAATATTTCATGTGTATCTAGCCTTTAAATCAGAAAATCAAAGTAAATAAACAGGAAATGAGAGAGAGCTTCATGTGAGGCTAGTAACAGAGCCAGTGGTTTGCTAAGTCATTCTGCCTTTCTTATTTTGTATGAACATACTCAAATATTCTGAGCACTTAACAGACCAGGCAGGTATCTAAATCAGTACCCACCATGCACAGTGCTGCACACTGATAAATGGCTTTAAAAAAGAGAGTGTAATGTCTACCAAGACACTGATATGCAGTCCAAGCCACTCAACATGTTAAGCTCACATTTCAACAGTTGCCCCTTTTTCAGCTATCAATTTTTTCACTTTTTTTCCTCTTTATTTCCTTTTAGCACTTTCTCAAGTGCTACTATTTAATTTTTCTTCTTTGCACTTCTTGCCTTTCCTGCCTTCTTGATTTCTGATCTTTTGTTTTGGTTCTGTATGTGAGTATACTGCCTTTGTTCCAGGACAAACAATCCTCTCTGTTCTCCACCAGTGCTCTACACCTGCTCCTTGTAAAAATGTTTTTTCAGTGAACAGAAAGAAGGGGAGAGGAAGGATTAATTACGCACCTCTTTCAAAAGAATAATGCCACCATTTAGATTGATCTCAGCACTGAAAAAGAAGCCAGTTGCTATTTGATTATACAAGTCATAGCTAGAGGAATCTGTAGCACACTTTGCTGTCTGTGAGGCGTTATCTTTTCATCCCTTTATTTGGGAAGAGTTTGTAGTTATAGTGTAGAGAAGAGCACCATCTCAACTGCAGACATTCAGGACCACTGAATTTACATGGAGAAAAATGCAGGACAAGCCACAGTGTCTGCTGGTTTTGACCATTTTAATGAATGATCACACAGAATTCTAGATTTGTACTACAGATCTGAAGTTGTAGCCTATTTAGGTGTTGGAATTCACTTACTATTTTCATCGACGCTGACACTGACACTTAATTTAGGTTTATTATTTCTGTGCCTAATTGCCCAGGATATAATTTCATGATTCAAAGTGGATACTTGGACACAAAATCTTGCATGAGTATCCTTATAGAAAATGGGAAGTTCTAACAGAGGTTCCCAAACATGGAAATTTACTCTAAAAAGTTGTTTTGTTTTATTTCTTTTAAAATGGAAATAAATTGTAGAGCACAGCCTTACCAATAAATAAGCAAGTAAGTAAATAGATTAACACATGAGCGAGATTCAGTAGCTTAAGAAAGACCTATTCCTCGATTTGTCAATATTTTATTTCCTATACAGAAAAAAGAGCCCTTTTAATTGGGGGAAATATTTTGTTTCCAGAGTCCAAGTTTAATGAGCATGCACATCTGTGGTGTTCAAAGTATTTGATGTTTTCAAATATTCTTCCAGAGGCAGGGAGAAATGTTTAATACTATGATATACTTACATAAAAAGCAAGACCCTCCAAAAAAGCAAAGAACGAACAAAAGACAAGAAAAAATCCCAAGGTGACAAGAGAACAGGTTGCTTTTTCAAGTAATTTTCTGTTGTTTACATGTAGCTCCATGGAAAGCTGGAGGAGCTCAGAAGTCACCTAAAACGCAATGCGAAAGGATGCTCTCCCTGAGCAAATGTGCGATTTCACTCAGTGCTTTGGTTTTTTAAATTTTCCACTGGCTGGTAACACCAAACCTGATTCAGTTGTCCTCTCATCCCCATCCTTTTCCTTTTTTCTCTCGCTTTCTCCCTTTGTATTTCCTTTCTTTTCTAGCTTGGGTTTAATTTTAATGTGTTAGAATCCTGACCTAATTGACAAGTTTATGTAAAAGAATAGCCTACTACATTTTAATGAATACTCATCCAAATGCTTGGTTTTACAACAACTAAAAAACACTCCCTTTCCAAAACCAAAATTGCATATTACTTGCATGTTATTGAACATTAAACCTAGCAACAACAACAAGAAGAAAAAAATAGATATCCTTAATCTAATGGATCAAAATGCCTTCTGCCAGTGGTTGATAGGTTGATGCAAGGTGAGGAAAAAAACAGACAGATTCATGTGCACCTCTGGCTTTGCCCTCAGTCTTTCTGAGGCCCTATCTTAACTTGCAAAAAAAAAAGGTTAATTTTGGGTTGAAAGACAACTGCGCAAATTCTGTCACTTGCTTTTTTGGTGGGCTAATACAAAAGCTTCTGAAGCATGCATTTGAGTTAGGCTTGTTCTTTAATGGAACAAATTGTAAAAGAGGGATGAAGATTCAGCATATCAGGTTTTTCACTGAGTTCTTTAATCAAGCAAGTCAGATCCAACCTAATACAGACATCAGTGGCTTGTGATTAGTGGCTCACCTCATAAATTAAGATCAGCTTTCCAGAAGTTCTGTAGAAGTGTATCATGTATACTTAAAATTAGGAAGAAAAGGCAGTTGTGAACACATGGCAATGAAGCTGCCATTCATCCCTGTGCACTTCTAGCCAGAGAAGAGTCACTGAATAATTTATTTACATGCATGTCCTCTTTGTGTCTCCCATACGCTATGACTGTTGTCATTCTCAGCACTATCATTCTAATGCATAATCCACTGTGGTTATGTAGTGCAAGGTGATTTTGGTAATGATAATGATTTGATAACTTTTACCCCTTTTTGACGCTTTTGCATGTCCAGCCGTGTACCTGATGTAAAGTTGATTTCTGCTCATTGTCAAAAATAAGTCCCTTAGTTTATAATCTTTTGCAGGTCAAATACAAGGAAACTGAGCTGCTAACATATTACAGCTTTCTATGAATCTCATTAAAGGGCTGTATCTTTTCCCTGGAAAATCTGTAAGAATCAAGGTTTTTTGGGGACTAAACTATATGACATTTTAAAATTGGTGACAACTCAGATTTATTAGCCATAATCAAGATAAAGTTCTTAAGTTTAGACTCCTCATCCTAAAATTCACAATTTAGTAGTACTGATAAAATATAAAGCAAAAAAAAATGCCAAGAACGTTTTTCAAAACAAAAAGAAGAACATTGTAATCACACAGTATTTCACAGAATGTCACATGGGGAAAAGTTTTGAATGAAAAGCTGTGTGACCACATTAGCTATCACAGAATGTCACGGGCTGGAAGGGACCTCAAAAGCTCATCCAGTCCAAACCCCCTGCCAGAGCAGGATTTCCTATACCAGATCACACAGGAATGCATACAAGCAGGTTTCGAATATCTCCAGAGAGGGAGACTCCACAACCCTCCTGGGCAGCCTGTTCCAGGCTTCTATCACCCTCACAGTGAAAAAATCCCTCCTCATGTTTACATGAAACTTCCTATGCCTCAATAAATCACTAGTCATGAAATTGTCCTTTTCCTTTGTGCCACTTTATCTGTTATTTTGTGCCTATGCCCTACTCAATCTAAGCAGGGAAGTCACACTGTGAACTCAGAAATGTTCCATATATTCTGCATAATGCCCTTTAAGTTTCTTAAAATAAGCAGGGCACATTGCAAGTATGATACTGAATAACTACAGTCTTAGTCCCTGCTGCTCTGATTGATGTTGTAATAATGGATGTCAACATTTTAAAAGACAATATACAAGTGACTGATTAAAGAAAACAACAAACCCTTCTGAACAGCAGTCAGTTGGAAGAAAATAATGAGGGATTTCTTAATAGTTCCTCTTTGGAAAAAAAATCTCCTCCTTTTGGAAAGAGTTTTAGATGTATGTTGTTGATGCTCCTACAATGTGGCAAGTGTGTTGACTGGTGTGGGAGTGGAGCATACAGTATCTCATAGCCAGCCCTACAGGTGAAAACAAAATGCAATTGCACAATTGTGTATACTAGGAAGGTAGAACCTTTGTTCCAGAATGAATTGCAAAGATGTTCTTTCCAGATTAAAATCAAAGGCCACTGGAAATATGTAGGAAACATTGGAATTCTGTAGAATATCCCATATTCCAGAGAAGTTTGAAAGCCTGTTGGAAATTTGAAATAAAATTGCACTGAAAACATGCATGAAGATTTGAGTTAAATAAGCAACTTGAGAGTTTGAATAACAGCAATGGATAACCATTTACAAAAAAAAAGTTATCCCAACCTGAGAGCTGGTTTTGTATTTCTTCTTGAGATCTTCATCCATCTTTCCTGCAGCTCTTCTGGTTCTTTCCATGGCTTAATCATTTGATCTGTCCAGAGACCAGTGTTTAAGTCTGAACTTAAATACTGTTTAGAAAAATGAATCTTCTAGTGCTTGGACACTTTAGCATGTCCCTGAATTTCAAATTAATGTGGCAGTACCAAGTGCATCAGCTACTGAGATGATCAACAGCTAACTGGTTTGAATTTCAGAACTCCTAACACCTGCTAAAATTAATACTTTCCTGAAAGTGTGAGGCTCAGCTGAAATTCAGCAGAACAGTACTGCTTTAATCTGTATTTTTAAAGAGCTTTTTCTCCTTTTTTTTTTTTTTTCTTTTTTGTAATTGTGTAGGCTATGGATTTTAAATGTCCATTTAAATACTGCATGAAAGTATTATGGAGAACTTGGAGAAAAAAGAAAACCCACATATGGAAGTCCTAGACAGAGTTTCCAAAGAAATATATCAAACAATTTTTTGTGGCTTTTTACAGGCATGGGTCCAAGAGAACAATTTTGGTTTTGTTTAAGAAACTGTTCTCAGAATTCATAGTAGAGGAGGCCAAATACCATCTATAGATAATGTTTAATGAAACCTGGATTATTCTCTTTCATACCAAGCCCTATGTCTCAGAGTCTGTAGTTTCCTCCATGCAGTGTTCTGTCTTACTTAAGTGCTTGCCTTCTTTGACTAGCTTTTATTCCTAGTCTTAATATTCTGTTATTAGAGATTTGGGTCAAGCCAGTAAGGCACTCAGACTAGCAGCAAACTTGCAACTTACAACAGATTCTCAGTTTGAGTAAATAGGCATAGATCATTGAAAATTATTCTCACAGTGGAACATTTCTATGACTGATGACAGGGCACCTCAGTTTGAATGTTCATAGGGAAAAAGTGGCCAACAGCTGAAATGTTACTGCATTAGCATCATCTGTTGTAACATTGTGAGGTAACATGCAGAGAGAGGTATCCTCTCACTTCAACTGCAGGAAACTGTCACCAGAGTGACATAGAGAACAGCAGATTGTGAGTAGGTGGTAGATTGCAGAATCATCAAATGGAGACCTGTTAGCACGAAGGCAATAACAAACAAAAAACTAAACCCAAAACCTAACCTATTCACCTATAAACCACAACACCATATCAGGTAAGCATAATGGTCTCCACCTGGCAGAAGGACAAGCTCCTCGTGCCAGCTGAGATGGAGACGGGAACACAGAGAGAGGATGAAATGAAGCAGGCAATGATGCAGATCACTGGCTGCAGTGAATGCCTCAGTCTCTCCTCTGTACCAGGGAGTTGTATACACTGTGAGCAGGTAGATTTTCTACTCAAACAAGTAGCACAGCTAGAAGATGAGGTTGGAAGATTAAAGGATGATGTTCACAGGCTTAGAAGAATTAGGGAAGCAGAAGAGGAAATAGACAGGTGGTGCCAGGCTCTGACCACCTCAATGGAGAGATAGGATTACCCATTAAAAGATACTGAGGGTCAAGTACCCCCTGTAGCCACCCCCTGTAGCCACCCCCTGCCAGATTGAGGTCAGTAACCTAAAGGAAAAGAGGGAGTGGGAACAAGTCCATAGTCAAGGCAGTAAACAAACTCCTACCTTGTCCACTTCCTATTCTCCAAATTCCCCCTACCCCCTCAACGTGAGGCTGTGGCAACAAGTTACATCCCCCCCACCCCACTCCGCCATGGTGGAAGTGTTGCTTCAGTCATTAACAGAGCCCCCCAGGTGCCCTTGCAGAACAGGTTTGATGTCCTGCAGGTGCAGCCAACCAGCAAGGAAGGTGAATCATCTGGCTTGGAGGAATTGCCAAAAGGAAGCCTAAGCCCACCACACAAACATCTTATGTCAAAGAGAAGACTCATTATTATAGGATTGAGTCCCTTTTGAAGGGAGCAGAAGGTCCTTTATGCAGACCTGACCCACTCCAAAGGGAGGTCTTCTGGCTACTGGGTGCCCAGGTCAAGAATTTGATAAGAAGGCTTCCCTCTCTGGTACTGCAAGAGTGAAAGCCAATAGATAGCTTCCTCCCTGAGATGCTTATACTCCAATGCATGGAGCATGGGGAATAAGCAGGAGGAGCAGGAGATCTGCGTTAGGCTGAATAACTATGATATAATTGCCATCACTGAGACATGGTGGGACAGCTCCCACGACTGAATGTTGTCATGGATGGCTCTGTACTGCTCAGGAAGGATAGACCAGCAAGACAAGGTGGGGGAGTTGCTGGCTGTGTGCAAGAGCAACTGAAATATGCTGAATTCTATCCAAGGGGGAAGGCAGAACAGGTTGAAAGCTTGTGGGTAAGAGTTAAGGGATGTGGGAAAGGAGGTGAAATTGTTGTAGGTGTCTACTCTAGACCACCAATCCAACAGGAAGGTGTTGATGAGGCCTTCTATAGTCAGCCGAAGGTAGCCTCTAGAGCTAACTCCTTGGTACTCATGAGTGACTTCAATCACCCTGATATTTGCTGGGAAGCTCACACAGCCAGGCACAGTCAGGTTAAAAGGCTCTTGCAGTGTATCAATTATAACTTCTTGCTGCAGGTAGTGGAGGAACCAACAAGGAGAGGTGCACTGCTGGACTTTTTGTTAACTAATAAAGAGGGACTGGTTGAGGACATTAAGGTTGGGAACAGCCTTGTGGACGGTTTAGTATTCTATAGGATAGAAGCAGACCAACAAGTAGAACTCCAGCTCTGAACTTCTGCAGAGCTAACTTTGTGCAGCAAGAAAGTCCAAAGCCCTCTTGGAACTGAAGCTGGCAAAGGAAGTAAAAGAGAACAAGAAGAGCTTCTTCAAATCTATCTGTAGGAAAAGGAAGAACAGGGAAGGTGTGGGGCCACTGCTGAATGAAAAGTCAGACTGGGCTAGGGATCAGCTACACATATTGAGCATTAACAAGTCCATGGGCCCTGATGAGATGCACCCAAGGGTGCTGAGAGAACTGCCTGATGCTATCACTCTGCCACTCTCCATCTTTGCCAAATCGTGGCAGACAGGAGAGGTACCTGAGGACTGGAGGAGAGCCAGTGTCACTCCAGTCTTCAAAAAGGGCAAGAAAGAGGTTCCAGGGAACTATCAACCAGTCAGCCTCACCTCCATCCCTGGAAAAATGATGGAGTGGCACTTTCTAGAGAGCATCTTAAGGCACTCAGATAAGAAGGAGAGGATCCAGCAGAGGGCTGCAAGGATGATTAGGAGCCTGCAGCACTGCTTTAGGAGGAGAGGCTGAGGGACCTGGGGCTTTTAAGACTGGAGAAGAGAAGGCTGGGAGGGAATTTAATAAATGTTTATAAATATCTGAGAGATGGGTGGCAGGGGGACAGGCTCTTCTCAGTTGCTCCCTGTGATAGGAAAAGGAGCAGTGGGTGTAGGTTGCAGCACAGGAGGTTCCACCTCAACACAAGGGGGAACATCTTTAATGTAAGGGTCACAGAACACTGGAACAGGCTCCCCAGAGAGGCTGTGGAGCCTCCTCTGGAGACTTTCAAGGCCCATCTGGATGTGTTCCTCTGATCTGAGCTAGATTGTATGGTCCTGCTCTCGCAGGGGAGATGGACTCAACAATCTCTTTGTGTTCTGTTCAACCCCTGATGTCCTGTGATCCTGTGAACAGAAATTATCAGGAAAGTCTAAGTGTGCAGCAGATGAAACTGTCGCATTGTGTGGTCTTTTTGGAAGTAACAATCTCTATGTGAAGAAGTGTGGTAGGAGTGTAATGCTTTCCTCAAGAGCATTAGGTCATTGATTGCATCATCATGAGAAAATGCCTTAGGCAAGTTAAGAATCTGTTCTTAGAGGGAATATTGTTGTTTCCTTCTATACAACAGAAACTATCAAAAAGGAAACCATAAAATCATGGAATGGGTTGGGTTCCAGCCTTGCTGCCATGGGCAGGAACACCTTCCACTAGATTAAAGCCCCATCCAAACTGGCTTTGAGTAGAAAAATACAAAATCAGCTGAAGTGATTAAATACAAATAGGAATAAAAGTGGAGTTGAACGGGAAGCCTAGGCATGAATGAAAATGTAGATCAATAGGTCACAGTATAATTCCATGAGGAAAGTAATAGCACCCTACTTAAAGTAGTTGTCTAAGAGAAGGTTAATAAATGCACAAGTGTCTTTCATACCTCTTGTAAGCTAGTGTAAAGTGCAGACGGAGGAGCCAAGTTCTTCACAGCTTTGCAGAGTGCAAATATGTTTAGCTAGTTGCTGATACTTTTAAAACTGCTGCTGTGATGTTTCTTGCTGCATTCTTTGGATCTGTACCTGCAAAAGCTAATGGTTCTTCTTTTTCCATGCTTTTGCAAGGCAAACCATGAGAACAATGACTGGACATGATATGAGAATCTTGATAAAATACTCCTCTGAAAGTACCTGGCAAATATCAGAACTCTGTGCTGAGCAAAAGTACAACTTTTGCTCTGAAATCTTTCTAAGAAATCATATTTATAGAAACAGGTTTTGCTCTACCAGAAGGGGTTTTCTATTATTTTTAAAAATATTATTTACACACACACACCCCTTTTCTAAAATACTTGATTTCTTAAAACTTAATTTTCTACTTTTTTTTCTGTTTGTCTGAAGGAATTTTGTAATTTTTTTAACTTAATCGTTCTACAAATCTATGCTAAAAGCAAACTCTTACATCAGGCAAAGAGAGTGCTGAATGTGTATGAACAATTTATGTGTTGTGAAGTGATTCATATTTCCTTAGTAATGCTACCTGGAAGAGTAAACAACGTACAGAATGCCAAAGAGGAAAAGAAGTATTCGCAGAGTATGCAAGATTTTTTGGTGAAGCAAGAACAGCTGTGCAGAAGAATATCACAGAATGCCAGGGGCTGGAAGGGACCTGGAGAGATCATTTAGTCCAATATAATGGAGACAAACTAATGTCACTCTAGAATTCTCCTGGAAGAGATATTTTATATTTGAATGAAAAATTATGAAATGCACATTTGAGATTGACCAATACTTGAGATTTTTTTTTTTTTTAATGAGTACCACATTCTGTGCTCAGTCCATCGTAACACCTAAGTCAGCAAGCGGTGAGGAATGATTTACGTAGACACTCCTGCTGACTTTACCACTAATCTTTCCAAACTGCTGCAGAGATAATAATTTCATTGAAGGAAGTTTTGCTGGAGCTTCTGATAATTATTTTTTCTACTTCTAAAATACAAGGAATAGGATGTTTTCATTTTCTTTATAAGAACCATGTCTTTTAAAAATTCCCCGCATTTACTCTTTCTTCACAAGCAGTTGTCATCAGATTGCTATTGAGCTAACAAAATGTAAAGAAAAAAACCCAACAACCTCAAACTGCAATTGAAACATTTAATGTTTTCAACCAAAGAGAAGATTTTCAGATTTGTTAGGAAAATAAATCCTGTAAAAAAATTGAGAGTTTTTTTTTAATACTTGAGTTAGGTCTGAATGATTAATGGCATAGAAAAAAAGGGTGTCCAATATAAACAAATTGTTCCCTAAGTGATCAGTAAAGCTAAAGTGCTACCAATTAATTTGTGCTTGTGTTGAAAGCTGTGTCCCTCAAGAAACACAGCACTTTAAGTTGGTTTGGGACATAATCTGTAGATTTCTATTGACCTATATTTGGCCATTAGTCATTTAGCTTTGCAAGCCGTTCTGCATTTGGGAGCAGTGAGATTGAAGAAAAACCTGCATTGTCAAAATTCTGCTTCTGAGCATCTGAGAACAGCCTCTCTATGGGTTTTCACATAGTACCATTTGCAGAGTTAGAATAAAACTTAGTAGTTTTAAATTAAAGAAATTAGTAAAGCTTCTTCCATACTAGAATACCTTATTATCCTAAGAACAGTGCTGTCACTTATTTAGAGGAAGGATTGATAGTTGTCCTCAGATTAAATAATTAGAACTAATGATTAAGAAATACTTTTCTTTGGGTTTTTTTTTTTTTTTTTTTTTTTTTTTTTTTTTTTTAATTAGCATCTTCCCCCTTAAAATATATAAATTTGGAGTTTCTGAAATAGCTGGTCACAGAAACTTAATGAATCCCCTGCTACTATCTTAGTGCTGGAACCACCTATACAGAAAACCTTTTGAGACCCTTACTGTGCCACCATTTCTTTTTTAACAATGTTTTCTTTTCCCCACTGCACAACCAGGCTCGGCTCCCTTCGTGCTCATCCACCTATAGTGTTTCTGAGGTATACTTTGCACGTGTTCTCTCACACAGTCAACCTGCTCACCCATCACACTTTCTTGGTTTTATTTACTTTTTTCTTTTTTTTTTTTCGCTTTGCACTGTGCACACTTGGGGAAAAATCAGCTTTGGGGAGCAGATTTTGCATGATCAATCTGCAACCATGTTCAGCGTGGTTTTAAAATCAGTCTGGAGATGCCAATCTGGAGCTAGGCAGCTGCTGCAATAATGTAATAAACTTAGAGACGCCTAGGGTGCAGCGTGCCTCACTGCTAGGTCCGACCCATTTTTCAGCCAGTGAAACAGGAAAGACTCTGTAAGATAGCCACCACATTATGATTTCTAATTACTTGTTTAGATATAGGTCATTTTATGATACCTGAAGTTCAGTTCCCAAAGTTAGTAATTTCCAAAGGTTTGGCTTGGGTAACTGCCTGCTGAAATGTGGAGGCTGTTGTACATACTTCCACATCAGCTTCATTATGATCTTCTATCACAAGATATAGTACAATCTTATCAAGAGTTGAGAAGAAAAATGCATTCAGTTATAACTAGGATGAGAAAAAAAAAGAGAAAGATGTTAAGATAAACTAGAATTCACACCATCATGGGATAAAATTGGAGTGTGTAAAATACTGACAAATGAATGCCATGACCCACTGTATAAAGACTAGGCTTCAGCACATTATTGTGATTGATTAGTGGATGAATACAAAATTATGAACTTGAGCTTTTTTTGCAAAACTGAGTCAGTTTTGAGCACACAGAGTTATTTATTCTTTGTTTGAAAGCTGGCAAGATCTTGTGAAGAGATGACAGTTTACTCTTTCTCACAATGTGGACCAAGTTCTAGACCTGATGCAAATGTTCTGTTAATGAGCATTACACAAAATGCAAACATAAGGAGGCTCACCTACTTTGTTCCTAAGCAGGAAAATCTGTGTCTAAGGAATATATTGTAGCTAAATTGTTCTGAAAAGCTTCAGCTTCTACAACAAATCATTCCTAGAATTTTCTTATCCTTAGCAATATAAAGGGTTTTTTTCTAGTTTCAGTGTGTGAACAGGCAAAAGATCTAATGAAGTTTTGAGGAAGAAAGATGCTTACCAGTTTTTCTGTTATAGATAACTAGTTGCTGTCTGGCTTCACCTGGAAACAAGTAGTTTTAAAGATAAGCAAGTATGTATTCTTAAAAGCACCTAATACATATTCTGTAGTTTGTTGTGTCTTGCTACTGTATTATATGAAAGCCTTGCTGCTTTATCACAGTCATCATTGGCACAGAAATGTGGAATAAGCAGCACTATTCTTATGCATACAGATACTTCTAAGCTAATACAGGAGTAAGAGGTTTAGTGCTTACAAATGCAAGAGAAATGCCACCCTCTCTCAACCAGTTGTTCTTCTGAATGATCTGTATGAAATTAAGCAAAAGTAGTGGATCAACAGGCATTTCAGCTTGATGGCACTTTGTTTCCAAAGAATCCAACTCTGATAGTTGACATCCACGAAACTGATGGGCGTGCTCTTACGAATTATGGAATAAATAAGCCACATTAGGGGACACCAGACTCTTCCTGCTTTACCTGCATGTCCTTGCCATATTCTGGAGGGATCAGTCTCTTTGAAAGAAGTGCAAACCAAGGTGCTGAGGCTCGTGGCTGGTCAGTGTGTGTTGGCTTCCTACTTGATGAGATTCCAAAACCAATTTTCCCAGCTTAAAAGCTGCCAGGCTGTGGTACCAATTAGTGATTTTGAAATAGCAGATTCTACTCCAGATGAAGAAGAAAATTGGAGCATTAAGTGCATGAAAACTTCGTCAACACTGTCTACTAAGGTGGCATGGCGAGGCTGTATCAGCAATTCATCCTTTATGCTCTCTCCCAAGGGAAGACTTCTGTATTGAAAACATAGATAACGTGGCTGCAAGTGAACCAGATCTTGTGGCGCAGTTAAAACAGGTCTAGCAGATCAGAATTTCATGCTTATGAAATGGATGGTGCAAGACTTGGACTGCCCTTTATTAAATTGCAACATGAACATGGGAAAAAAAAAAGGAAGGATACATTCTTCTCTGGTGGCAGGGTAGAATCCTCAGTATTTTTTAACAAACCATTTTAGCCAATGACAGATCCAAGGAACAAATCAATTGAAACTGAAGATCTTTGTGGCCGTTTCAGCTAACCAAAGAGGCAAGGAGAGGGATTGGAGATTCTCTGGGGTCCATAAAAAAATGTGTAGTTTCTAACTTTGTAAGAAGCTCTTTCCTCAGAAGTACAGCTCTATGTCAGGATGCTCAGTGTCACCTGCTCTTATTTTGGAAGATGGGAAAGACTGCCATGAGTGAACAATATCCTGGCCTCAAATGGTATGACAGAAAATCACTTGGACTGAGTTATTATTAAACCAATGTCTTATTGCTTAAGCTCTCATATCCAAGGGAATAAAGGGACCATTCTTCTGATAAGGCCTCAAAGCTTTTTCTTCTGTATACACCTATTGCTGTTCTGCTTCTTCCAAGAAAATATTTTTCATAAGCACCTAGTTCAGATCTCCTTAATTTTGTAAGTCCAAGTCATCACAAATAGCTTTGGGAACCGTCAGAGGATGCCAGAAATATAGAATGAGAGGAATGGTATCGGTGCTGTGGGAATTCAGCTGAACATGCCTTCTGACAAAGGTACAAACGAAGATGAAAGGTAACCTGATGTGAACATTTGCTGAAGTCTGTTTTCCAGAAACAGACATTGTAGGTTCATCGTAAGAAACATCATTACATTTTCAGTTGTTGAAAAAAGCTCTGGAATTGAATCAGTTGGCACTCTAGAACTAAGATTATGGAAAAGGAAAGTGAGTATATTTTTTTCTGCTGCTGCATAGAAGGCCTTTGATTGAAGAATTAAAAGATCTGCCACAGAAGAGAAACTTGGGATCTGTGTGTTCTTCATTGCCAAGAATTTTTGGTAGGATTTACTGCCTCATCTTTTTTCATAGAAAACATCCTCGTAGAGGCTATTTTGCATCTCAGAGCCCAGTAACTGGAAAAAGCTTCTTTACACCTGGTCCTTTTTATTGACTTTGGATAAGGTCACTTCATGCCTGTTTGAAAGGAATGGGCAGAAAGATTTCACAAACTTGTACGGGAAGGCTTTCACAGTTTCTTGAACTCTAGTTTTGACTGAAGCTAGGATAGTAGCTTCAGTCATCAACTTAATGATTCCACGTGTCTGGAATGAGGTGCCAGCTTTGGTTCAAGGCAATTAAATCCAAGTGGGTTTCTTCAAAAAGTGGATTCCTTGTGGCAAGAGAAGTACAGTTTTTTTTGTGGTTTTGTTTTTTTTTTTTAATGATGTAACGATAAAATACAAGTGCCTTTTTAAATTTCATAATATGCAATAAGGTATTTCCCCTATCATGAAAAGCAGTTAGCTTCACACCTATAATTTTGGTGAATGTTAGCAGGATTACTTAAATGATTTTTGTAAGAGTAGAAATACTAATTAGGAATGATGCTGCCTTAGCACTTCTGTATGTGTGTGATGTATCTATAATTTACTTATCCAATTATCACCAAACATAGTAATTTATTCTTTTTTAATAATAGTGGTTTAATTAAGAAATTATTGCATCACATTGGTTTTATTTACACTTTTAGAAGTCCTCTGACTTCAGACAGTGTCTTTAAAGATACCATACAAAATGTAAAACCAATGAGCAATGAAAGTCCATAGTCTCCTATCTGTAAAGTTACACTTAGGTACGGTTATGCAGTGGCCCCATTTTTATTCTCATTTCTATCTCAGGCTTTTTATTGCCAGCATCAATGTCTTTCTCACTTTCTCTCTCTCTCTTCCTTTCCTCTGGCTTCTGCATGCGCTGTGTGTTTGGCTAAAAGCGTAATGAAGGAAACCTGTTGATCTGCTTGAAAGGATAGCAGCATATACTGAAGTGGTACAATGTGCTTTTTAAAAACCACAAAAACAACACAAAATTTAAATGTTTCAAAGAGGGGCACACTCAGATTTGTAATGTGTCTTAAGTTTTATTTAGCCTCATTGAATGTTTAGAGTATGGTGCCTCTTGTTAGGAAACATCTTCAAAGCTTTGTGTCAGTTTTAACTCCCATGGCAAGAAGGTGTGCCAGCTTCCTCATGCTCCCTTGAGAATGTGGCATTCTCTTCCACTTTGTCCTTATCTTAAATTGAGTTTCTTACTCTTTTATCTAAAATATTTCTCTCTAGATTTCTAAACAACGGGCCAGTTAACACAGTTCTTGAATTAATTTATTCCGATGTTATAATTCAAAACTTTCTAGTAGCAGTTTGCTAAATAAAAAAAAAAAGAGGAATTAATTTAACCATGAATTGACTGTACAATTGTCAAATAATTGAAAAGAACTTCAGGCAATTCTTGGGCACCCCAGAATGTTTTGATGTCAGTATTGCTTTTATAATTATGGAAACAATTCAATATAAAGGAAAATTCTAGGTGAATTTCCATATACAATGTCTGAAGTTTGAATTGCATAGTGTTTAAGTTCTGTCTTTAAAGGTCTGCATCTAGCACTGTTTGGAAGATCTGTGGAACAGCAGGAAAAGTGTTGCGCAATGATAAGAAACAAATAGATTTGAAATACCATAGGTATTGGTCAGGTTATTAGGCATGTTTTGTACTTAATATTTATTAAGCCCTCGATTTGTATGTTTTTTAAAACATAATGCCCAAACTTGATGAGAATGACACAAAGTTTCTGTTTTGTTACATCAGTTAACTCCCACTCTCTAAGTGAACATCTGCCATAAATATGACAGTACAAGTTCAGTTGTGCAGAGTAATGTCTGGCACAGGATTTCTTTTTTACTTGTTTGTTTCTATTGGAAACATTCCTGTCGATACATTAGCTGGATTTTTTTTTTTTTTTTTTTTTTTTATTTCATTCAACCCTTACAATCAGAGTGACATAATTCAAGTGAAAAAGTGTTTCAGGAAGTGGAAGACCATGACCAAGAAGACCAGACCTGTACCTTTGTTTTGTCTAAGATCACCCTCATGGAGTAAACAAAGATTGCTCTTAGGCAATCAAGGCTATACACCAGATAGGGGGATCAGAATGAAGTAAATGTAAGCAGTTCCTCTCCATTCTCTTCTTTGCTTTCAAACAGATCTCTAGCAGATAGAGAATTTGGTTGTTTACATGTGGCATAAATATACTGGTCCAGTTAACCAAAACTGCCACATTCAAATGAGATGGTTTGGCTTAATGCCTTAGGAATCTCACAAGCTTTGTAGAGATGCTCTTTGAAATTTGAAATAATTTTATTTTCCAACTTAACTCTTTTCATTAGAAGGAGTGATTAGGCTTCCATATGGTTTATTTATGGTCATGGTTTTAATTAACTTGCCAGGTATGTCCTTAGTTACATCATCAGCTTGAAAACAAAGAAACCCCTCTTGATTTAAAAAAAACCCCAAGACAGTCTTTGTGCATGTGTGGTATCTACGTTTCAGAAATAAATGAACAAAGCAGAGGCAATGAAGATCAATTAATGATTTGGGCTTTTTCCAGCTGTATTGGTACAATCTGGCTCTGGTTTTCAGTGTTGTTTTTATGCAGTTGATAATAGAAAAATGAGGTTTTAAGTAAAGTTAGAATTTGTAGGTATTTATCTTTCAAATATGAGCAGGAGGTCAAAGCTTTCTATTTGGTAATTGCTATTTAATAATTGGAAATTTTTTCTCTTGCATTCAGCTTTATTCTTCATAATATCTTACTCTAGGCTTAAGAAGAATGAATTAAAATGTTTATTTTGAGAAAAACGTGGTTGGTTTCCTCACATTAAAATGGGAACATCTATGAAAAGCCAATGATCCAGTTCCTTTATTCCTAGAAAACAACTTTGCTAGGCCTGTCTTCGCTCTTGTTACTGGAATTAGCGGTGACACAAGATTACTTTGGTAGCAGTCTCTCTGCCATACCAGAAGAGAAAACTGTTCTTACAAGAGCTAAATATCACATCAAGAAAGGCATTTGTGACAATTCATGAGTCAAAATATGTCCGAACTTCAGGTTATGTCCGAAGTAGAGTGCATTATTGCAGTAGTCTGATCAAGGTATAGGTGGATAACTTTGATGAATGACAGCATAGATAGTTACAATAAAATTAACTAAAAAAAATGTTACCGTGTTTGTACTTTAAATGCAATTTATCTTTGTTTACCCTTTGTCCATGTAATCCTATCATTTCTCTGTATGTGGTATGTACCTTGTGACTTCTGTTCAAGCACTTAGTGCATTTGCAAGGAACTATTCCTGAGGGTGGTGCAATCTGGGATTTTGAATGGCATCTCATGTCATGTCACAGATTTTGGCTTAAACCTTATCTACTCGACTTACTGTAATATTTTTTTCTGGGTTTTTATTATGTTAAAATGCTTCTCAGCACTGAATTTCAGAGAGTCTGTTAGGAAGCTTAGGTATTCAGAAACTGAATTGTAAAATCACAGCTATTTTCCAGATAATGTTACATACATTCCTGTATTCTAAAAATCAAGTCATTCAGAAATAATTTCCATTCTTCCCCACTTGAAACTGTGAAGTTCTTTGCTTTTTGTTTGAAGAAAAATCTTTATGTTTCAGTTTTAAATACACGACTATGAATTTTTCCCTTCTTCCACAAAAGAGGGAAACATTTCACTCTTCCTTATGGCAGAAATGTGCAGTTCTTTATGAAACAAATTAGAGAAAGTCAGAGGCCATAACTGCTACTTCATTTTTGATTGGTTATAGTGTAAACTCATGTATGTAAACTACATTAACATTTTCCAAAGTCGGTCTGGTCATTATTGCTCTTTAATTGCATCCATTTAGGTAATTTACCCCCTCCGTTTTCTTGAGCTGTACCATAACTTAAGACTGTATGGCATAAAAACTGTCTTGACATAACGGTGAGATTTCTTTTCTGGAGAACCACTATTTTCTTTTTTTAATTCAGTGGCAAACTGTTTACCAGCACACTATGTAAAGTGTTTGTTTATTTGGGGCTTGCTTGCTTTTTTGGAAGCCAGACATTAGTTTGCATTTTGTTACGCTAGTAATAACCCTCCATGCAAATACTGTCTAGGCTCAGCTCCCAAAGCAATCTAACTCCTCAGAGTCAGCTGCAGTAATAGAATATATGGAAAGTTAGGGTAGAGTCTGAAATTGTAATAAAGCAGATCAAACTTGCTATTACAGCTTTAGGGGTAATTACTGATGTGAAATGTCCTATGTGTGGTCTCTAGTGGACAGTGTCTATTTTAACACATGGAAATCAACTTAGATGTACACAGCCATATCAGTAACACATAGCTCAGATATCTGTGGGTTCCTGTCAATTCTCCCTACATAATCTTCTTGGTTTTCCAGTTTTAAAAATGCAATTTTGTAACATGGAAACAAGCTTTTCTGCTAAGTGTAATTACCATTTTGGGTTTGTTGGTTTTTTTGGTGGGGGGAGTTGTTGTTTTGTTGTTTTGGTTTTTTTTTCACCTAAGAGTTGGAGGGTAGAAAGAATTTCCTTGTTTAGAGTATTTTCCATATCCCTTTCTCTGGTATCAGTTTTCAAGATTGCTGCTAGAAGCCCAGCCAAAGCAATACGTGTTCTCAAGGCACACAGCTGCTGGGGTGGGGAGGGAATGGACAGACAGACTGATGATGGCTGTTTTACTGGGCCTTGCAATCTGGACTGCTAAATTCAAGGCAGCACTAAAAGAATCTTAGCCTTTTGAGCCTTTGAGGCACAAACCAAAACCATAAATGCAAATCCCCTTCCTGCATCTGTATTTCCAATCATTTTTGACAAAATAATTTCTAACTTGGGTTTGGCAGCATAATTCTCACTGCAGCATTTGCTTGATTCCAGCTTGTCTTTTCCATAGCTTATGAATCCTCTGAAATCATCATGTTATACATTCATGATGATTCTGATTTCACTTCAAGTACTTTCCTCAGAGGAATAGAGTCCATGTTTCTGCCTCAACCCAAAGGCAGAAACCTGCCTCTTCATACGCTTAGTTCACTGTACTGATCTTCAGTGCTCAGATAGACTCATAGATTGAAACTTTATTTTCCTTACACTTGTACCACCCTGGTTTAAATCTTAACTTAAAAGAGCTTTATTTTGTTTTGTACTTGAAAGTGTTCAAGTCTGAGATTTTAGCTGCATACTGTATACATGAGATGCTATAATGTATACCAGCTGAGTTTATCATTACCTATGTTTACTAGTTTTTGCTCTTGCACTTGAAGTCTTTCAAATATGATGTTCCTAGCTCAAATATAAATGTGAAGATTAACTGAAACCAACTAGTTGGACGTTAGGACAGTGCACAAATTCTGATCAGACCACATGTTTTGTTCCTAATAGTTTAAAGAGTGACCTGTCCGTTCACTTTAGAATGATAATAACTATCAAAATTTCCAACCAGAATTTCTGGCAAATGCAAATGGAAAACTGAAATTTACATTTAAACATGCTTTTTAAATGTACAAAATTGCGTGTTGACCTTTAGTTCAGTTTTTCAGACCTGAATATTTGCTGATCAGTTGATTGGTGGCTTTTGGTGCTCATCGTTATTGTGATTTTATTGGTACTGCTTTCATGTGTCCACGTTCTTGTAACATAGAGATGAAAGGAGTGTTAGGTGTGTAGCCAGCATCCAGGAAGGTAAAAGTGTAAGTATGGATTGTAGTCTTTGTTAGCAATTACAAGTTTGATTGAAAATCCTTTGAAGATTAGTGGAGAGATGCTTGCTTATTCCCACAGACCTTCTGTTAAGGGGATTGTGGCCCCTAAGAGCAAAAGCAACAGAAGCTGCAAGTTTCAAGCGGGCATCTGTCCCTTCCCCACCAACATTTATTCAGATTGGCAATAACTAGATGTTAGGAGAATGAATTGGATTTCCAAGTGTTTGCAGTTGTGGTGAATGGTGACTGTAGTTACCCTGCTTTCAGTCAGGGAGCAGAGCTGTCTTCTGGAACAGAAAACAGGGTGCTGTAGCAGGAGACCCTGTATGGGTACCGAGGGAGACTATGTTGCATTTTCTGTCTCCATACTCATCCAAGGTTCGTGTTTCACACTGGAAAATCTTTTTACACTTATTTCCAGGAGTAGTCATTTTCTGTGTGTCCTTCTTGAGACACAAAACGAGTGATTTTCACATATGCTGAGCACTCCAAGTGCAGTTAAAATAAATGGCAGCTGAGGGTCTTTGTGTGCTGTAATCCAGCTATAGGCGTGTCAAGTTAAATTTAGTCTAGATGTCTCTGTGTCTCAGTTTCCCATTTGTAAAAAAAAATCATCTCTCTGCTACACAGAAGATTTTCTAAAAGTAAATTCCTTCAAGTGCATTAATATGTCTTATATTGTAGAATTGAGCACAACAGAGAAATCTGTAATGAACTAAATTTCCTATTCAGAATAGAGTTTGGATAATGTTGAGTAAATGAAACATAGAACTAGTTTTTGAACAGGGAGATTAAAATGAAATAGCCTTATCTTGTCTCCTTCAGAAGCCCTGCAGAAAATAATTCAGATGAAGTCACAATGCCTACACGTCAGAGGAAAAATACGTGTCACACATAACATTGATCACATTTCAGGAATGTGTTTCACTTCAGCTTCCCAATTTTGCCTGACTATATTTGAATGAAGAATTTATTTTAATATTCTGATTTTGCTGATCACTCCATTCATGAAAAATACTTTCATTTTTTTTGCAGTAATGTGAAAGTTTCATTGATTTAATGCTGCCTTGAAATTGACTCTTGCTGGGTGAAGAAATAGAAACGGGGAAGTCTCTCTGGTATCTCTTTGGGAAAAAATTCTACTCTTCATTTATTTAAACCAGCTACTTATTGAACTGCAAAATATTTCCAGACATTTTGGGGATTAAGAGATTTATTTAAATAAATAAAATACTTTGTTCACTGCTAATAACACAAGTAAGTAGAACTTCTGGGTTTCCTGAGTGCAGTGTTCCTGGAGATTTCTTAGCTCTTATGAATCCCACTTGGATTCTGTTAGCACAGATTTGAAATACCCATTGGATATTGTGCACAGATGACTTTGCAATTGTTTTAATGTTGTGATTTAATCAGGTCTTTAGCTTACACAAGATCTGTCTCCTCTCTATATTTGGATATTGTAATTAATATTGCTTCTCTGAACCAAACCAGTATGATCTTGAATAAGCCCTGAAATACTGCATAATTGTGCTGTCTTTCCAGTGTTATTCACACAGCACATCTGTATGCTGTCCCATACTCTTACAAGCACAAAATCCAGCTTATTTTTATCTCATACTAATGTAAATAATTCATGAAAATTCCTGCTAATAAATAAAAGCCACTTCCTTTTTTCTTCTCTTTTTATTCTCACCTATCAAGCCTGTGATGCCAGTTTGTAAGAACTAGTTTGCTTACCCAGCAGTTTTCTGATGAATGGTTTACTATTTTATCTCCTTTTTTACTCTCTGTGCCATAGTTCTTCCTGTTTTCTCTTTCAATTAGGTGTTCAGTTTGTAGTTTTAGTTAATGTGTGAGACTTTGTTAAAACCATCTTCTAGTAATAAACATGTTCATTTTACATCTCCAGGACAAGGTCAGTTTCCACTGAGAGACAATGACTAATCAGCATTTTATTTGCATCCCAGGAAACTACCCTTTGACTTTTCATGTCATTTTGTTCCAAATATTAGATAATATATGTTTTTTTCATACAGCTCCTGTAAAAGGAACCAACTCAGCTCTTGTGTTTCTGCATTCATCACTGCATTCGTGCAGTGCATTCATCAATCCCTTTTTCTGTCTTGTTTTAACAATAGTTAGGAGGAACCATAATCTGACCATAAAATTCCATGTATGTGTTTACAGTCTACTGGGAAACTGATTGAAATTAAATACACCTCTATGTAAAGTGCAGGTGTCTCAGAAAAGCCTCAGAAAAGAGAACTCAGTAGCATATGGATGGCATGAAGATTTGATTTTTTTTCCCAGTGTCCAGACTACCAAATGTAACAAATGTACTAATTAGTAAAAGTCTGCTCCTAATACTTTTTTTGCTTCAAATGATTTTTTTCTTTTTTTCTTCCCACTTACTTTGAATGAGTAATTCCATGTGTAGAATACTACATTATTCATAATGTAATGTTGGTGAGATGCATCCCACCAACAGTGCTGCTCCTTTTAAAAGCACGTGTTTATGAGTAACGTCCGATGCTGTTGACTTCCTTCCCTTTCAGTGACATTCTCATTATAACAAGAAACAAATGAGGCTGTAATTTTGAGCTGATGAGAGTCCTAATTCAGGTGGCCATAATGCATACTTGTAAGAACTTGCATATTCAGCTTACAGTAAAAGTGCTGTTTGAACCAAGAATGCACTCCTGAAACAGGAAGATTGCATCTTGGAATAGGATTATTCAATCTTCAAATCCTTCTTTAAAGTTTTCTGACATGCACAGTTGCAGATACACATTTCCTGTGATTTTCTTTTAACAGCCTCATTTTTATTCTGTTTTAATTCAAAGCAATTGTTCTTCAGATTAAATTTGTACCAATTCTTTAATGAAACCAAGCAATATATTCCATTTTTCAATTTGTTCCTAGTTTAACCATAACTATATTGCTTAGAATAACAACCCAAAATAAATTTTTACATTATTATTATTCCACCAGTTTGAGACATTGTTGGTCATGGTTTAGTTTCATGTGTTCCATTACAGATACAGAGTAATGTGTGTTGCAGTTGTAGAAAGGAAAAGGTATTTTAGGCAACAGACACCATGCAAACTCCTAGAGTTATAATTCAGATGTGTGATTTAAAATCTGTTTAAAGCAGGCAGGTATTTGAGAGTCATCCAAATGGCTTATGCACAGAGCAGGTTGTACAGAATTCAGGTCTTATAGCTGCTAATAAATCACACGTAGAGAAAAGCAGCAACATGCTTGCTGATACCATGCAAGATAAATCATCTTCATAAAAATGCTGAAGTTTCAAAGAAAGATTATCTGAGCTTTGCACTTTCTCTCCAACAGTAAGTTGTAGAAGGTGCAATACCTCACCGACAGGCCTGCTCGGTGCAGGCGTAGTCTTCTGAATTTGTTATCAGCTGCTGTGCTTTGCATATTCTGCTTCCTTCATTACAGCTTGGCGAACTCATTCCCTTTACTGTACTCAGCCCTCTGTGTCTGTCTGTGTTTGGGTTTCTGCTGGTGGTTCCACGTTCTGCATGCTTTCCTGAAAGAGAAGCCACGTGCTTTCCCATAACTGATAAAGGTTATGGGTTAGCCTCCTACAGGCACTGTGTTCCTGAGCAATGGGCTCCTTCTGGTGCTGATGACTCATGTTTCAATGTCATTGTTCTGAACTGTTCTTCATGTTGTAAAACTGAATTGAAATGTTACTTCCATAAGAGTTAGCTTTTCATACTGGGCTGGAAACTTCATCTTTGTGTAGCAAGTTGTTTTATTATAACCAATGGCTTTTAATTGTACCTCCCATAATGAAGAGCTGACTTAATACTCTGTGCTTATCTTGTTATGACTTAAAAAAGGTAAGTAATTTCTCTAACATTCCTAAAAGTCATGATAAAGTGTAAAGGGTTTTTCAATTTTCTTTTTCTTTTTTTTTTTTTTAATACAAATTTTTCACTTGTAGCATGAACTTTTCTTTGTGTCTTTTTTTCTACTTTTCTTGTAAAAAATATTTTGTGGACTAATTTTTATTTGCAGCAAAGCATATAATGTGGATATAAATGAATCCTGTTTAGTACAGTCATTAATTTCCTTTTTCAGACCAGTCATGGTTCTTAGACAGAAATTGTCAGCAGAACTTTTTATTTTACCATTGCCTCAATTTATTTTTGAGTACTTGAATTCACATTCTGTTTACTGCTTCAGCCAGTGAGAGAAAGCTTGCTCTACATTCCAGCATGATGAAGTTATGTCTTAAAGAAGAGAAAATCCAGCTTGCTTAAACCCAGTGCAATGTCAACTGAATATTTTGGGGTTTGTTCCATTCTGCCTGAATTATGCAGGGGAGTGGTACTGGCTGGTAGCCCACAGTATCTTTTGCCAAGGTACATTATGAGCCAAGAGGTTGTAGAAGGGACAAACAATAAATCTATGCTTTCCCTGTGAAAGGAGAGACAGCCCTAGGCTATTATTTCTGTAACTACCTGTGCATGAGAAGAATTATAGTAAATAATACAACCAATCACTTGCCTCAGTCAGGCATGGTACTCTGCAATATAATATGGATTCTTTACTTAGCAGTAGCTGTGAAGACAAGACAGCTTTTTCCTAAATGTCACAAAGTAGTAAAACATAGAAATAATGAGCATGATAAAAGGCACTTAAAGTACGTGACACCATTTATACAAAACTCCATTGCTGCTAAAAGTGTATCTGCAGAAAAGCTGGTGGGTTTTATTCAAAACCATATTCTACTGCAGTTTTGTTTAAAAATAAAATTTAAGATATCAATATGGGATTCATATTAAACAAGTATGTTTTAATAACTAATTTTTATGTCAGTTATGTTAAAACATGGTTTTGTTCTGCAGCTGTGGGCATAGGTTGGGAAATGATCAAGTCTAGTTGATCAAGCCTTTTATTTTATTATCATGGATTCCTCTTCCACAGCTGCTTTTAAAATTTGAGGGAAGCAAATTATTTCTCATACTGCATATGTTGCCCATCAGGTGAGTGATAACATGGAAACTGTAGGCTGGGTATAAGAAATTAAAAAGTAAATTTAAAGTCCTCTGTGTGCACAGAATTAAAAAAATGACCTGTACAAGGCCATGTGAGGCCAGCTGTCTTTTGTTGCCATTGTCACTTGGACACTGTAAGAGCAAATTTTGTCAGCACGTTTTTTTATATGAGAAGATTTGATCTGCAAATCTCAGCTGCTCTGTTCATTATAAATCTCTTGTTTTTGTTCATACACTAGCTCCACTATAGGTTGGAAGGGCTTAAAGATGAACTGAGGAGGAATAGAGGCTACAACTCGAGAGTAACTATTACTGCTCAAAGGAGCTGTTTTCCATTCGCAAACACTGCTTTGCGCTATGGGTTTGGGCTCCTTCTGTTCCTCCACTTTGTTGAAGACTCTCTCTTGACTTCCATTTTACTTCTTTAGCACTGTCTTTGTCTGCTAACATTTTTCCTCCTTCTCTAGTAGCTTTTATCTGTGTCCTTTGGATCACATATTTTACTTCGTTTGTTTTAGTAGATTGTTTCAAATGTTCATGTTTTGTATTTTTGGTTTTTTTGCTGTTTTCTTTAGGACTATGTTATCTCACTGAGTTTCATTCCACAGTTTGCTGAATTGCTTGGTTACTTTGCAGCAGGGCCATTACTTGTTTCCTCTTCCCATGTGGTTTTCAATGAGAAATAAGAGAGCCTCTTCCATTTTAAACAGTAGCCTTACACACATAGGCCCATGTCTCCTTTTGCACATGCCATCTTTGGCCTTGCCATGTCCATCCTGCTTCTCTCTTACTCTTTCTATCTGTGCCTCTCTACCTTTTGTGCTTTCTTTCCTGCCATTACACCACCTTTTTGGTCCAGAATTGTCCTTCAGTAAATTATAGATAAATATTTACTTCTTCCAAAGAGAGCTCATGCCATGCATTTGAAATCTAAAACAACTCTGGGCCAAATCTGGGCACCATTAATACTTTGTTTGCAATTTTCTTGTGTAGCATTTTTGGTGGGAAGGAGGGAGGGTTTGGGGTCTTTTCTGGGTTTTTCATTGTTTGGGGTTTTTTGTTTGTTTGTTGTTTCTTTAAACAACAGTTTTTTTCAAGGAAGGACACCATAACCCACTCTAAGTTGCAACATTACTTTCCATGAGTTATTCCATTACAATAAGTAGACTGTGTTGCGCTGTAGAATCCAGTTTTTTTTATGTGAGTATACATTTGGGGCAAGCTGCTGTGGAATGGAAGAAAGAGGTTTAGAAGTTGGGGCACAATTGGTTTCAGCCTTAATTGTTTTTTCCTCTCTGAAGACACCTTTTTGGGGGTTGAGTATGTACCATGCTGCATCAATTGTTAGACCATACCTATTCCCTTTCTTGACAACCCGTAACTCCAAATTGAAACTAGTCTGAAAGGTGATCTGGATTTGCTCCACTTTTTCAGCAAAGACTGTTTTTCTGCAGGGCAATTTTATCCTCAGCATCACCTGTGCTATTCCACTTTTTTCACCACAGTTTTATTTTATCGGTCCTTTTGATGAAGCTTAGCAATACATTTGTTAATAAAGCAAGAGAAAGATTCCTGCTCTCTCACAGGTTTGTCTTCCAGTAAAGTTTACTTTAGCTGGGGTTTTGTCCACACAAAAAGCTCTTTATGCAAGTGTTGCCAGTTCAGTCAGCTGACCTGCCAGAATACAGAATGCTGTTCAAATCAGTTCACCTAAAACCCTGCAGGAGAGTTTTAAAAAGACCCAAGAATCGAAGGATTCAGTGTAGACAACTGTGTTGTGTTTACAGGACTGACTTTCTTCAAAAATCAATCCTCCTTTAAAGCTCCACAGTAAACACATTAATTTCTAAATATGTAGTCTTACTAGAATATTACACCAGTGTTAATAGTCCAGTTTCCTGGAGGCAGACTAATGTATCTGGAATAGCACAGTGGCAGCTAAGCATCTAAGACTATTTGTTGAGAAACCAGTTGTCATTCTCACACAGTTACTTTCCAAAGTAGAATTGCATTGTACAGGTCATACAGATCAAAGCTTTTATTTTGACCAAACAGAAACAACCGAGTGAATTTATGTGGTCCCTGTCAGGAACTACTTATACAATTGTCAGTTGCTAATGCAGTTGTCTTACTGAGTCTTCAGAATCAACAGAATCTAAATTGAGTATTTAAAACTCTTTCTATAATACCTAAAAATATCAGTAGTAGAATTTTAAAATAAGTCATTAGGATATAGTTATGTTAGCATTTTGTCTAATCGTAAAACAGAACCTAGGGTCAGAGTTACTGTGATAACAACTGTATATTGAAAATGTGGATTTTGTGTTTAAAACCGGAGATTAATGCATAATTTTAATCACTGTATTCTTTGATTTTGCTCTATCACTGTCCTTAGGCCATCTTGTTTCTTTGGAGGGGTGGGGGGGAATCAAAATGTTTATATCAGATTGTGACCATCAACTACTACTCTCTGCTTAAATATACTTACCTCATGTAGAGTATGTAAGAATGTTGCTGAAAATATGTATAGCCTCTGTCTTAGATCCCAGGAGCTTGCCCATTATTTCTCTGTATTTTGCATTCTTGTTAACTTCTGTAGCTCATACACTCTCTGCTCTCTCTGCAGGTCCAGTCTAGGTGCAGCAGCAAGGAGAACATCCTCAGAGCAAGTAAGTATTGAAGTTTCATACCTCTATTGAGAAACTAGGACTGCTCAGAAGACAGACAATGGTAGATGAAAAGAGAATGTGGTTGAAACATAAGTGGGTCTGCAGAAGAAATTTAATAATACAGTGAAATTCAGTCCAAAGGAAGAAGTAATAGGGTAAATATATTGTAATGTTCATGTGTTAATGGATACTTGCCTTTTCTTTTTTTTCTTCTAATTTGTTCTTCTGATGACAAGGAAGTCTGTGTGCTTTGTGGTGGTGTGTTTTTGTAGATGGGCATACCTGTGCAAGCTTTATGAACAAAACGAAGCAATGCTCAAGGACAGTGAAAATGGGAATGCTCAAAACGACAGTGTATATGATTTTTGTTATCATACCTGAACATGGAATAAAATGCTGGATTGCATAGAATCATAGAATCAAGTCAGGGTTGGATCCACAAGGATCATCTAGTTCCAACTCCCCTGCCATGGGCAGGGACACCCTACCCTAGATTAGGCTGACCAGAGCCTCGTCCAGCCTGGCCTTATACACCTCCAGGGATGGAGGTCAGCCACCTCCCTGGGCAGCCCATTCTAGGCTCTCACCACTCTCATGCTGAACAACTTCCTCCTCACATCCAATCTGAATCTCCCCACCTCCAGCTTTGTTCCATTCTACCTAGTCCTGTCACTACCTTGTAGCCTAAAAAGTCCCTCCCCAGCTTTTCTGTAGGCCTCCTTCAGATACTGGAAGGCCACAAGAAGGTCACCTCAGAGCCTACTCTTCTCCAGAGTGAACAGCCCCAACTCCTTCAGTCTGTCCTCATAGGAGAGGTTCTCCAGCCCTCTGATCATCCTTGTGGCCCTTCTCTGGACACACTCTAGCATGTCCACATCACTCTTGTAATAGGGGCATAAAGCCAAACCAAAACCTGCAGAGATTAAAATTCTAGATTTGATTCAAGTGAGCTTGTGCAATTCATGTACTTTGTTCTGTGGGAATCGTTCCTAGTCTAAAATTTCATCCACCATATGTGTGTTTGTATGTGTGTATATATATATATATATGAGAAATAAACAATATATATAAAAAGAAATTGGAAGTTGGTTGATGACAAGAGGTAAGGCTGTCAGGGATTTTCTATCTTATAAAACTAATTGACTTAGCTGCTTCAAAGATAAAGACTTATTTTGTCATACAATATGCTGGCTAATGTAAGTAGTTATTTTTAAGGCCATCTGATATTTGACCTTAGTGAACAATAACTTGAGAAGGTATGAGCAGTTGTTCAATGTCATATACTTGTAATTGAAAAGTACCACTTAGGAATTCTAGAATTAAAAAAAAAAAAAAAGAAATAATTGATTTTCTGTCTCTATGCCTGCTTAAATGTATGATACTTCTAAAAGAAGTTCTTAGTCTGAAGCACCTCTGTTGTTAGGAGGATAAGCTGAGGGGGCTTCAGCCTGGAGAAGAGAAGACTCCAGGGGGACCTTAGAGCTGCCTTCCAAAATCTGAAGGGATCCTGCAGGAAGGCTGCAGAGGGACTTTCCGTGAGGCTGTCTAGAGACAGGACAAGGGGAAATGGTTTGAAGCTGAGGCAGAGCAGGGTTAGACCAGAGCTGGGAAAGAAGTTCTTCAGTAGGAGAGTGGAGAGACTCTGGAATAGGCTGCCCGGGGAGGCTGTGGCTGCCTCCTGCTTGGGGTGTTAAAGGCCAAGTTGGATGAGGCCTTGAGCAGCTGAGTCTAGTTGAGAGGTGTCCTTGCCCGTGGTGGGGAGGCTGGAGCAGATGAGCTCTGAGGTCCCTTCTCAACCGATTCTGTGAAGAGAGAGAGAGAGAGAAAGGTTTGTAGTTACACATGCAGTTCTTCCTTTCTGCTTTACCATTGCTGATGCTGCTGTTATACCTGAAGAGGCTCTATTTTGGGTGCGTATTTTCTTGTCTTCTGGTGCAGAAATAATGGGTGGTATTTTTTGTATTGAAACAAAGTTGGCAGAGGTTAGGGGATGAAGAGTACATTTCTCAGTAGCTTTTAACAAAACCTGTGACTCAAGCAAAGGACGCGAGTTAGACACAGGGTTCTGAATCTGAAGGTGGTACTTTGGGCACCACTCAAAGCCTCTGAACTTGCTCACATTTCAGGAGTTACAGAGGTGAAATTTTACCTTCTAAAGTGGCTAGCAGTGAGTTTAAGTAGCAGTAAAACGTAAATGTTACAGTACCTAATGGCTGTAGCACACTTTGCTGCCACACAATTCCCCCAGCTTTCACTGCTGTGACATATTTTTCCCTAGTATTTCCCTTCATTTCTTCCAACTTTTCCTTTAAAATTTTTTGTCCGTTATTTTATACAGTCAAGAGGAAGTTGTTAACATGCATTGTGTGGAATCTGCAGAGATTATAGTGCTGCTAAAGCAGAGTTTCATTCTTCTCATTCTCTATGCGGAGAAAGGTATGAGAAGTTTGACTGTCTCACAAATGCTTTCCTTCCCTTTCCCTTGTTTTTCTGAGGTTGCTAACACAATACACAATGTAAAATGTAGGCTTACATCCCTGCTGTTAAATTTAAGGATGCAGGTTTTCCACTAGTTAAGCTTTTATCTTACCACATTTAAATTTGAGTAATTTCTCCCTAGTTTACTTATAAGAAAGTCATGTTTAAGAGTGTGAAAAATCTTAATATAGTTAAAATCTATCTCAGCAGCTATTTCTGCCTTTCTCAGTATGCAAACTGCTATGTCAAGGAAACAATTTCAGTCAGAAATTATTGGAGCTTCACAAATTCGCAGAACCTGCATTTTTACCATGTCATCTTCTAAATATGTACAAAGAGATTGTTCAGATTATTTCTTCCAGAATCTCTCTTGAGTCTGGAATTACATGGAGAGTTTCATTTGTCTGTGCTTCTTTCTTTTATAGATGGTAATGGTGTTAAAGGAAAAATATAAATTAAGGAACAATCTCCCACACAGAGACAAGCATGTGCCACTACTGAAAGAAATTTTGTATGTACAGATTGGTTCAGAGACTTCTTCTTCTGAAGAAAAACCTGTAGCAGTTACTTTTTATTAGAAGGTTATGCTTAAAGCAGGGATTTGTTTTTGTTTTTTTTTTTTCCAGAATGTGAAAGCATGTGTAGGAGCATATGAGAGATTAGGTAGCTACTGCAAAGCAAAACCACATCGTTACAAAATTAGTGTATATCAGTTGTTAATGTTATCTTAATATAATTTGTGTTGGCTTTAGGTATAACATACAGAAAGCACATCATATGGTTTGACTCTTCTATAAATACTTGCTTGTTGCAGGCAAATCTATTCCAGACATTTCTACAAGTGTTATTGCTTGATCTTCTGGTTTGTATCTGTTCCTCATTTATGTATTCCTACAGCAGTCCTCTCTTTTCTGTTGCTTACCTTCACTTTCTAAGTCCTTCAGCGTTTGTTGTCTATCTGTTTGGTCTCTCAGTATCAAGAAATCAAACTTGTTGCTGGCTTCATTTTCAAACTTTTGTTGTATTTTCTCCCAACCTGTCACTCATACTTGGGAAAAGTAAGCTTCCATAGAGCTGACCTACTACCTTCACTCAAATTATACGTTTAAATATCACTTTGCTGTGGGGACTACAAAAGCTATACCGGGGGCAGAATGTTTACTAGTTGGAAACTCTGTCAGCTGTTCTTGCTGTCCAGAGATTCCACTGTACTTCCCGCTACCCAGCTTTCAAACCTTTTGACTGCTGTCTCTCTTGGATTGCATACTCACTGGGACAGTGTCTGCCTTTACATTTAATCTGAGCACCACACAGCATATTGACATGGAGAACACAATAAGGAGTGAATTGTCCTGAGCTCATAGAACTGACTTAACTTCAGATTGTCATCCTTAATGTAAAATGCTGCATCACTTTGAAGAGTTTCTGTTTCTGACTAACTGATCCTTTTATGCTCATCAGGACTGCTGCTATGTTTTCATTACAAGTGAAGATATATACATTTTTTAACTTTTTCAGCTGTAAATTGCATTTTGCTTTAAATCTCTCCTTTGATTCCAGCTGAATACAATGCCTTCCCAGTGTCTGAAATAAGTGATCAACGGTGATAACTAACTAATTCAGTTCACTCCAGAGTGCTGGATTTATATCAGGAAGGTGGTTTTAATGGGCATCACTGCTTACATCTACGCATTGTAGCCTACATAAAGTGGTGCTCTCTTGTGGCAGGTCACAGTGCTGTCGACATTACCAAGGTAGCAAGAAGACACCGTATGTCTCCATTCCCATTGACGTCTATGGACAAGGCCTTCATCACAGTTCTGGAGATGACCCCAGTGCTTGGAACAGAAATCATCAATTACAGAGGTATTTTAAGTTGGATTCTTTGTGAGGATTATGGTTGTTATCTCCTTCTTTTACAACCTTCTTGAGCACAGTGTCAGGTACATTTAGTCCAAAGAGATGTCATGTATAAGACCCTGAACTCCTGAAATATGGGGTAAAGTTCTGGCATGCACCTCCCTGAAAAACAAGCATAGCATATCTTTTTTTTGCTATATAAGGTACTGTTACAGTACTGTGACATTATTCTTCTTCAGTTTTTTTAATATCTAATGCAAAACTTCAGTGAAGAAATAAAGTTTTTTAATTTGTTTTGTATTGATTGTAGGGAAAAATGAGTATTGATAAGCTGTCATTTTTTTTTCCTCTTTTTTTTTTGTCCTTGGTTCTGTCTGTCTTGTCCTTTTATCTTTATTATCATTTTCATCCTGAATTTGGCTAGGATATCCCGAGAAGCTGGGGTGGTCTATGCCTAGAATAGCCAGCTGAAGCAGCCAGTGTGGTATTGCATACCATTAAACTTCATGCCCACTCTATAAAGGGGAAGAGCTGGCAGCAGAAGGGGTTAGTAGCTTGGCAAAATGTTGGCTCCATTGTACGAGCATATCGCATTTTCCTTGTTATATATATGACTTTTTTTTACTATTGTTGTTGTTCATGTTGTTCATTTGTTCTTTGTATTGTTGTATTACACTAATTTTATCTCAACCCACTGGGTTTTACATTTTGCTCCCAATTCCTCCTTCCCATCCTGCTAGGGGGAGGAAGCAGGGATGTCCATTGCATGACCAGCTGCTTGGGGCTTGGCTGCAATCACAAGAGCCTGAAATCACTAGAGTTTCTCTTCATCTCTCTTTCTTTATACTTCAAGATGAAAACTTACATACTGTTTCATAATGCTGCCTTTCTTTGTTTTTTCTGGACAGAAGCCTAGAAGTTAATAACATGTAGCCAAAAAATGTTATTCTAGGTAGGCAGAAAAGAGATGTAATCCTCACATGCTACATGGGTCTTGATATAATGATAACGATGCTGCCATCTATGTATACAGCAGTCTTTGTGCAAGCACATTTTCATCTATCTGATCTGTAAACTTTGTCACTAGAACTATGGTGAAATCAGGCAAAATCAGTATATATAGTTTCCTGATGCAATGTGCTTCTGATAGGCTTTAACCATGTAATGTATTTTAGTATTAGAAAGCATTCAAAATATGAAATAAATAAATTGTGTGTTTAGTACTGATAATGTTATCATGCCAATAACATAGTGGTTGTGTTCAGACTACATGCTTTCCAAAATGTCCTTACAGAGACGGAATGGAGCTATTTGGTCTTAGCTAGATGCCTATATTCTCCAGAGCATCAAATTCAGAGTGATTCTAAATTTGGAATGTATTGCTTATTATTCCTGGCACTGTTATTTAAAAAATTAATGTCTGAGTCTGCTGAGACAATTCTAATTTCTCTGCAAGGGAAGTGAAATGTTTGAAGTTCCAGGATTGCTATTTATTTCATTAACAAATTACCTAACTAATTTTAACTCAGTTTATTTACATTACTAAGCATATTGCATAGTGTTCATCCTCATAAATAAAGCTGATGAATGTGACTCTATACAGAGTAGCTCATACAGCCCTGGATTTATTCTTGATTAAGTCAGGACATGTTGTAGTCTCTCAAATATATTATTTCCTAAGGTAAGAGGAAAGATGGGCACAGTTAATCTTTTGAAAAGTGATTTTTCACATCGGTGTGTGTCTCGTTCAGTGCCTGTAAAGAGCATAATCATTTACAGACAGACCATCAACAGTTTTAGAAGTGCCACAAACTGAAGGCATCTGACATCATCAATGTCTGATATGAAGCCTCCAATAAGCATTTTATTCCAGCTAAATGCAATCACATGAACAATGCTCCATGGGTATATAAGGTTAAGTTTTGAGACAGTGATAGTGATTAATGTTATTAAACTCAGAAGAGGCAGAACTTTAACTGACAGTAAAATACACTTTGTGGTCTTAAGTCTCAGAATGCAGCAGTTTTTCTAATCTAATCCCAGAGCTCTCTGTGGGGCCTGAACGTTTTTTTTTCCACTGCTTCATCATTTTGAACTAGCTGAATATTTTGATAGTGTCATCTTTTTGTATCAAACTGAAGTGCTACTACTTTAGTACCATACATGTCTCACTGCTTTGTCTCAGTACCAATACCCTGAGAAATGAAAACTCTTCACAGAACTCTACCAGTTTGACCAGCTAAGCTCTAGAAAACTTGAAAAGTGATTTTGATGTAATTCTTCCTTTTGTGTTAGAATCAGAAAGCATCATATAAGGTCCTTTGATGGCATTAAAACACTTCAGAGCATGTTTTTTTTAATTGCAATTAATCACAAATAGAGGCACTTGAGATTGTCCTTTAGTTGCTGATTCACTTCTTTTAAAATGTCTAAAGCTTCAGCAAATAATTTAATTTTTTTTTCTCCCTATAATGAAATTCATTCCCACTACTGCCTGGCCATTTATTTCCTTCAAATCTTGCATGGCAGACTGCCAGGAACATACTGTTCAACTTTGCTGTAATTTATGTGATTTTTTATGCAGAAGAGAAGTAACACAAAGACATAACATGCCTGCTAAAATTAGAAGCATCACTTTTGTATGAGATGTTGTGTATCTCTGAACACAGGGTGTTTTCTCTAGACCTTTGATAGCTGCCTTTTCTATGCTGTAATTTAAACGTCAGCTTCTGCATTCTGCTTTTGAATGCAAGTGTACACGTTTTTGTGAGCTTTCTAATAACTTCTGTATTGTGTATGACAGATAGTGGTGCACAGACATAATAATAGCCATCACTGAGGTGCCTTTCTAATTGTTTTAACAAGCGTTATCAGCATTTTCATGGAAATACCTTTCAAGAATATTCACCTCAGCCTTAAAATTGATTCTTATGGATATGACCTGTAGTCACAGATATGATGCTATAGTTATTAGGATTAATTACTCAATCACTTTGTGTTAATAAGTAAAATATCCTCTCTAGTATAGTACCACTTCACTGGAGCTGAACATTTTCAAATCAGCTAGGTGCACTTTCTAACAAAAACCTATCAACTAGGTGTGCAATGTTAGGTTTTTTGCCTTCCCAGCAAATCCAGAACCAAATCATAGAATTATTTTGCTTGGAAAAAACCTTTAAAATCACCAGGTCTGACGCTAGTACTGATTTCCCTATCTGTAAAGCAAGAAACACACTTTATGTACATCTCTCCTTTTTTTGCATGTCTGAAAAATCATAATCTATAAAGTATATATCCATGCAGATTCCCTGACAGAAGTATTCACACATCCTCTTACTCCTTCATACTTTCACCTGGATATTGCCTTCCTGTGCTGCAACACACTCCTTTTATATGATGGTGTGGTGGTTTGGCAGTTCCCCACCCCCTCACACTTTGAAATAACCCAGGCTAGACTCAGTTGGCTGAAAGTTAATGAATGAAACTTTACATTTACAGCTTTGCACAATATACAAGCAGATATTTACAATATATAACAAATATTTACAGATTTATACAGTAAAAAGGTAATGCAGAAACACCACACCCNTAAAAAGATAATGCAGAAACACCACACCCCTCCCAGCGACCAAAAATCCCTAAGAGGGGTTTCTAACCACCCTATCACCTTCCCCCTTCCCAATCTTATCTCACCATCTGCTTTATGCAGCAGATAAGTGAAGGTAGATCAGCCAGGGGGATTAGCAGCAGGAAAGAAGTTAATGAAATCATTCAGGTCCAGCTAGGAAGGTAGAAAGAAACATGTGGCAGCCAGAGAAGCTCAAGTAACACTAACAGCTCTGCCTTATCTTTGTTTGGGTTACAATTCTTAAACTTTTTTTTTTCTTTTTCAGTAAACCTACAAGTGAAGTAGCATCATCAGTGTTTTCCTTTCTCAGCCTATAGTCTAATTTCTTATTAAAATCCTCCAATTGGTTCAAACCAGCACAGATGGGCTCCTTATCTTTTGCTTAAATGTACTGGAATCAAGCCCAACTCAATAGTTCTGGTCTGTGCCCTGTCCCAGTCTGTCTAATCACACATGTAATGTGTCTTCCTTCTCACTCTTCTGCTGTATGAACGAATAAGATACACATCTTCCACTCTATTCTACATCATACAGGAAATAAAACCCCAACTCTTGGTACGACAACAGCAAACAAGTAGTGTACACTTGTCTGAGTGTGAAGTAATTAACAGCAGGACCAGGGAAGTCCTTCTGCCTCTGTACTCAGCACTGGTTAGGCCACACCTTGAGTACTGTGTCCAGTTCTGAGCCCTTCAATTTAAGAAAGATGTTGAGGTGACAGCCCTGTGAGGAGAGGCTGAGGGAGCTGGGGGTGTTCAGCCTAGGGAAGAGGAGGCTCAGAGGTGACCTCCTTGCTGTCTACAACTACCTGAAGGGAGGTTGTAGCCAGGCAGGGGTTTGTCTCTTTTCCCAGGCAACCAGTAACAGAACAAGAAGACGCAGTCTGAAGTTGTGCCAGGGCAGATTTAGGCTGGATGCTAGGAAGAAGTTCTTCACAGAAAGAATGATTGGCATTGGAATGGTCTGCCTGGGGAGGCAGTGGAGTTACTGTCCCTGGAAGTGTTTAAAAAGAGACTGGATATGGCACTTGGTGCCATGATTTAGTTGATTAGGTAATGTTGGGTAATAGGTTGAACCTTATAATCTCGAAGATCTTTTCCAACCTGATTGGTTCTGTGATATCAGTGTCTACAGGCAGGCAGAACCAAATTAAAACTCATCAGTCATAGTTGGTAAGTGAAGGGAAAGAGTATATTTGAAACACCTACTAAAGTATTTTGAACTACAATAGTGTAAAAATCCATAAATAATCCTGACACTCATGTGCTCTCACCCTCCATTAAGCAGAAATGCTCTCAGCAATTAGGTGAAGCTAATCTATTGTGGAACTTTCATCAGTTTGTGGAAACTTGTCCGTCGTTAGTGTTTATGTTGCATCCTCTGAGCACAATCCATCACCTTTCACCTTTGACACGCAGGATTCAGTTTTGAAATGCTATTTTAAAGGCTTTTAAAAAATATCAACTTTATAAACAAAAACAACCTGGAAACCTGGGAAGGTAATGTCTTTGGAAGAGAGCTTAGAAGGAACACCCATCCTGGAGTTAAAAAATCTGGGGTTGGCTGTTTGATCCTATGTCAGAGCCTATTACCTCTGGATTTGGATACTTGGCATTCAGTTCTGCTGTCGACAGTTTTGCCATAACTAGGAGCACAGACTTATTGAACAAGTACTTCCTCAATGCTTTCGGGCGCCAGCCATTTTTCATTGATGTAGAGGCAGAAATAAAAATCCTGAGATCTATTAATGTCATATACGTTTCTTCCATCGGAGCATAGTGCTGCTCACTTTTTTCCCCTCTTCACTAGCTATAATGACATGGAATATGTTCTTTCCTCTTTTTTTCTAGATGGAATGGGCAGAGTCCTTGCTCAGGATGTATACGCAAAAGATAATCTACCACCCTTTCCAGCATCAGTAAAAGATGGCTACGCCGTCAGAGGTAAACGCTCCCTTTGTAGACATTCAGTGTACTGCCTGTAAAGCCACTTTAGAACGTGTTAGGTCACCTACTTTGCATCCAGTCATGCTGTTTTGGTTGAGATTTGATTTGCTGAAGTGCAGCGGCCTTAAAGGAAGAACATAACACTGAGTTCAAATCTTTTAAGTGGATACATGAGTACACAAGCAAATGTCCATCCACGAGGGCTCACAGGCATGCACCTGTGTTGCTAGTTTATTGGAAACAAAAAAGAATTCAGGAGAGTAGCAGAACATCTGTTTCTGAATGACAGATTCTTCTATTCTTTTATTACTGAATCAATCAGGAATTTCTTCTGTATGTGCTATTTTGTGGAATGGCCATAGATCCAGCTTCCTATTTGTGAACTGTTTTATGACTACCTTACAGAAATGTCAAGAATACATATCAGAGTATACTCATGTAGAGGCATTTCAAAAGAAAATCTCCATTTTAGTTTGAAAATATAACTGTTGCTCTATATTAAGAAAATTAATAGTGTGGCTTTACAGAGCAAGCAATGAGTGCTTTCCCAGGAGAACCCAATCCACCCTCTGCTTTGGCTGTAGGTGCTTGTGTGGTTTCAAACAAGTTGCTTCTCTTTGCATCAGTTTTTCCCTTTGTAAAGTAAGACTAACAATACTCACCTCAAATATCTATGGAGAAAAAAAAATGATCAAACATTATACTATTAGTGATTTTGTTGTGGTAGGGATTGAATCATTGTAACATCATGTTGAACTTTGGACACAGTAGCCTTTTAGTATTTTTTTTACCACTGGCACTGAAACAGTGGAAAGCAACTGTCCATGAAATAGCCTGCCTGCAAACCCAGGCAATGGATGTAGTCCAATAGCTTCCCCATGAATTTGGTATAAAAATACAATTTCAATTCCACCAGGTGAGTTTGATAGCAGCTGGGTTAGAAAAGTCAAACCTCAGTTTGAATTAAATCTGTTCAGGGAGATCAAGGGAAATAGCAAATATTTCTATAAGTATATTAATGGTAGAAAGAAAACTCAGGAAGGTGTGCCCCCCCCTCAGGAAAGAAATGGGTGAACTGGTGACAAGTGCCATTGAGTAGGCTGAGGTTCTCAATACTTCTTACCTCAGTCTTTGCAGCCACACTCCCATAGTCATGGAAGATAATGGCTGGGGGTGGAATAAAAAACTGCCCATTGTGAGTGAAGATCAGGTTTGTGGCCACCTGAAGAACCTCAAAGTGCTCAAGTCCATGGGACCTGATGGGATACACCCATGGGTACCGAGGGAACTAGCAGATGAGGTTGCTAAACCCCTCTCTATTATATTCCAAAAGTCCTGGCAGTCTGGTGAAGTCCCCACTGACTGGAAAAGGGGAAACATAACTCTCATTTTCAACAAGGGAAAGAAGGAAGAGCCGGGGAACTATAGGCCAGTCAGTCTCACCTCTGTGCCTGGTAAGATCATGGAGCAAATCCTTCTGGAGGCACTTCTGAGACAAAGAATAATAAAGAGGTGATTGAATATAATCAACACAGCTTCACAAAGGGCAAATCCTGCTCGACTAACCCGGTGGCCTTCTATGAAAAGGTCACAACATCAATAGACAAGTGGTGAGCAACTGACATCATCTACCCAGACCTGAGCAAAGCCTTTAACACTGTCGTGCATGACATCCTGATCTCCAAACTGGCAAAATGTGGGTTCAATGGATGGGCAAAGAACTGGCTTGACAGCTGCACCCAAAGAGTGGCTGTCAGTGGGTCCATGTCCAAGTGGAGGCCAATGACAAGTGGAGTCCCTCAAAGGTCAGTACTGGGACCAGTCTTAACATCTTCATTGGTGACATGGGCAGAGGCATTGAGACATGGACAGCAAGTTCACTGACAACACCAAGCTGTGTGGTGTGGCTGACACGCTGGAAGGAAAGAATCCACCCAGAGGGACCTGGACAGGCTGGAGAGTTGGGCACAAGCCAACTTCATGAGGTTCAACAAGACCAAGTGCAAAGCCCTGCATCTGGGTTGGGGCAGTTCTAAGCACTGATATAGGTTGGACAGTAACTGGCTTGAGAGCAGCCCTCAGGAAAGGGACCATGGGGTACTGGTGGACAAGAAGCTCAACATGAGCCACAAGTGTGCACTTGCAGCCCAGAGACCCAGTCAGATCCTGGACTGCATCAAGAGAAGTGTGGCCAACAGGGCAAGGGAGGTGATTCGGCCCCACAACTCCATTCTGGTAAGACACCACCTGAAGTACTGTATCCAGTTCTGAAGGCACTATTACAAGAAGGATCTGGATGTGCTGGAAGGTGTCCAGAGAAGGGCCACAAGGGTGATCAGAGGGCTGGAGCACCTCTCCTGTGGAGACAGACTGAGAGAGTTGGGGCTGTTCAGTCTGGAGAAGAAAAGGCTCCAAAGAGACCTTGTTGTGGCCTTCCAGTATCTTAAGGGGGCTACAGAAAAGCTGGGGAGGGACTTTTCAAGGTGTCAAGTAGTGATAGGACTGGGGGAATGGAGCAAAACTAGAAGTGGGCAAATTCAGATTGGATGTTAGGAAGAAATTCTTCACCATATGGGTGGTGAGATGCTGGAGCAGATAGCCCAGGGAGGTGGTAGAAGCCCCAGCCCTGGAAGTTTTTTAAGGCAGGCCAGGTGGGGCTCTGAACAGCCTGATCTGCCCATCTGCCCTGCCCATGGCAGGGTGGGTTTGAAACTAGATGATCCTTGTGGTCCCTTCCAGCCCTGACAATTCTATGATTCTATGTGTTCGCCATCTGGCCCCATAGAGTTATGTATGTGTAAGGGTGCAGCAGGTCACTGACCGTCTCCTCTTGGTCTATGGGGACTTTGTTCTGATTCCCCATCCTGATCTTCAAGCTCATGGGGCTCAGAATCTAGTGAACAACTGGTCTGTTGCAAAGAAGGTGTGAAGTACCTCAACATTTTTATCATCCTTGACCACTGTGTTTCCCCCAAGATTCTCCTTAGTCCTTCTTCTCTTGCTGATACCTTTGTTGAAGTGTTTCATGTTCTCTTTAACAGATAAAGCTCAATTAATTGACAGCCTGGCTTTGGCCCTTTTGGTTTTTTTTCCCTGCAGTCTCATGATGATCTTGTAGTCCTTGCAGTCAGATTACATGATCATTGAGGGTCCCTTCCAGTTGAAATATTTCATTCTTTTTTATTCTTACTGCTTTTGTAGACTTATTATCTCAGGATATGAGAAATAAATCTCATAGGCAAAACCAGTATTGATTAATTTAGCAGATATTAAAAAATAATAATTGAGCTTTCAGTGGCATAAACCAATCTGTCTACAACATTGTCCACTTTTTTTCAATCAGTTGTACAGCCACTTGTAAACTTTGTCTCTCTTTGTTATTGTAATACAGTAGCATTTTATCTTTAAAAATAAGCTAGCTATTAGGGATTTTTCTTTTTATTTTCTTGTGATGCATCACCTTTCAGTGAAGATCTAGGATTACTCAAAAACAAATATCTAAAAGAGTCCTTTTCCACTTTCTTATTGTAGAGTTTGTTCTAAAGCTCATACATTAGTCTGCTCGAAAGGCTTTTAAAGTTAAATTAATCATTGCTCTTCAGCTGTGACTAAGTATTATCAATTAACATCTGCACAGCTGCAGCTGGCATGTGAGTGCAGATGTGGACTATCATTACACAGACCCAACAGGCATCCTTCCTGAAAGCAATTCTTCTCAATATAGTAAGGTTAGCTAGCTGTGTGGCCAGGGCCTCTGAAATAAAATGGGAGGTATTAAGATAAAGATTGTCACAGATTAGACTTTATCTCTGCAAAATTATTTTTTTTAGTTAAAGATACAAAATTAAAGACATGTTTGAATGGGAATGTATGAACTCAGCTTGTCTGAACAGTCTCAACAGCACGCCTGCGCCTGCTGTACTTGGACAGGCAGAATTGCTCACGCTCCCTGTGTGCTTTATACCATGGTCAAGGCTATAATACCACTAATGCAACTTGTTGAAAGACTTTTGAGGCAGTCAGAAGCTTAAACTTTGTTAGTAATGGCACCTTTGTTAGCCCTGTAAACATACAGATTTTTCCAAATTAGAAGTCCTGGATACTTGCAGTTTGTAAAATCAGTGATTGCTGACTTTTTATTTTTCGGAATGCCTTCAGTGGAAAGTATGAGGAAGCTGGTTCAGTGCTGCCTCCTAAAACTATAAAAAATGAACAGAAATGAGATTTCTAGTGTGGCAGTCCAAGTTGCATTGTCCTAGTCCTAATGCTTTTCAGAAAACGTCAAACCTCTATGGTCATCTGCACAAGTCTATAACCACTGCACTTGTCTGCATTTTCCTCCAAAGGCAGAAAGAGTATCTAGAAATGTCAATATTCAATTGTTGCCTGGAAAAAAAGATAGACTTAATAAAATGCACAGTTCCTCTGTGTTAGTTTCTCATGGAAAAAGATTTGCTCATGATTGAAATCTTTTGCTGAAGTAATTTCGTGAACACTTACCATCTTTGTTACCAATGTTAATTTATTGTAATCTCCTTTACTCAGTCCATATTGCCCAGAAATTTTCAGTTAAAATACACAAGTTTAAGGCCCTAGTATGTAAAATATTTGCAAAACTTATATAGCCTTTGTCAAGCTGACACTGAAGGACTGAATCTGAGATCATTCTTTGCCTTTTGTGTTCTTAATTTCTCATGCCATCATTTTTATTTTGTTCAATGTTACCATTTCAACTGTTCATCTTAACAGCTGCTGATGGCCCAGGAGATCGATTCATCATAGGGGAATCCCAGGCTGGTGAGCAGGTGAGCACAATTTCTTTCTGCTTTTGTTCTTTTTAATGTATTTACTGCTTTGTATTTTTACAGTGTTCCAAAACTCAGTATTCTTGGAGTTGGCATGAAGTAGGACACAGCTGTACCTAGCCTCCTGCTGTGTGCCTTGGGACACGATTTGGGAAAGTGAGGTTGTACAGTTACATAAGGAACTAACAAGGGTATCCCAAAATACTTCAGAGCATTGTGCTGACATGTCCAATAGGAGTGCATGCAGCAATGTTCTGCCCTAGCACAGTGTTAGAGGACATAAGGTCTCTAGTGGCATTACAATTCAGAAACAAAGAAGAGCAAGATTTCACCCCTTCTTGCTGGCAGACTTTAAAAGAGATTTCAGCTTAATAATTGTTTCCACAAGCTGCTCACATATTTCACACTGATACCTGCAAGGCAAAGTGTAAAAATAAAGTAAAACAGATGCATTTCAGAAGTTGTTTCAATTTTTTAAGCATTACCAGTTGGATTGTTACATTTTGTAGGAATGGTGTTGAACTACCTCTAGGTGTATATTAGACATTTCATTTGGATAACCATGCTAGATACGGAGAAGTGTGAAAATAATTGTTGCTGCATTTCCCATCCATCACCATGAATTCTACTTTGTTATAATAAATAAATTCTCCATAGTGAATCCCTTATATTGGCTATTACATTAAATACTAGGAAAGGTCAACTAATTCATTTCACCTGCCATGGATTTTTAGCCTTTCTCTGAAGTCCAAATGACTGGCAGCCATTTCTACAACCCTTTTTGTGGTCACTGTAAAACAGCAAGAACCTGCTGAATTATCACTGCTGCCATTATTCGCTTGTCATCAATAGTTTAAAAGTACCTGAGCACAGGGGTGCCTAAAAAGAGTACTGTGGAAGCTGGGTCTATTGGGGAAGAGACTGCCCACGGGTCTAACAGGTTTCAGTGTCCTCTGTTCAGCAGGTTTGTACAAAGGGTAGAAGTGCAAATGAGAGCTTGTTTCCCTCCTACAAAATTCAAGAGCTCACCAACATCATCCCTGCAGGGACAGTCTGTCCTACCAAATTAATGGGAAAACCTTCCTGGTAAGGAACAAAATTGGGTGGGAGGAAGCACACAGAGAGAGAATAATTCTGGAAATACGAGTGATGAGATAGAAAAATGAGGCTGCTGACCTCTGAATAATTGGTCAAAGTTTTTTTTCCTTTGGCCAGCACATCTTCAGGTTCATCTCCTTTCCAAGAAATTATTTATAGCCTTGGAAGGTTCCTCAGTCTCATTTCACCCTTCAGTCACTCTCAGCAGCATTCTGCTTTTCATGTTACAGACCAATTAACAGAATGATTCGCAGCAGGGAGTTCAAAATAGGTTTAGATTTGACTCCTTCTGCAGGGAAAAAGGTTATGTAAACGCTATGTTGAGAGAAAGAAAATGGGACTGAAAATTGCAAGGAGGCCACATTGCCAAGTTGGAGATTTCTACATCAATTTGTAGATTGTGTATTATTTTCTGATTTTCATTTCCAGGTGGTTGGATTTATGGTAACAACCATTTTTAATTTTGTGTTGAAGTAAACTTTCAGATTACATCCTGCTTTTGGGGTGCTAGGGCACATTTGAAAGTCCCAGTCACAAGGTGTCCACAGGTTCTCTGTGTGAAAGACTGAGCCATGGAGGGCCATTGTTTTCTCCCCATAGATCTGCATAGCTGGAGCTTGGCATTTCCTGGAAGACTTTCTAAAGATGTTTGTAAGAGGCACTGTGACTAACCTACTGTAATATAGGATGGAAAACAGACACTTTTCACCTTTCCATTAAATTGGGCCTTTTCACAGAAAGGTGCATGGGTCATTGCAAATCATACAGGAGAGGTGTAATCATGAACAGGAGAAAAGTGCCTAAGATGGGAGCTGTGCTCAATATATAATTTCTGGGTTTTATTCAGTGGCTAGCATTAAATAATAAGTAATGAAGGGAAAGGACAGAACTCAGTACTGCCCTATTCCAGGTAAGTGTGAGATCTCAAAGACCTTTAAATAGCTTCTGTAAAATTGTTGTGAATTAATATGCATTCTGAGAACAAATAATTTCTTTATCTATGTAGCCTGTAGCACAGGAGGGCACAGAACTTGAGATTCACACACAAATCTGATGATTTTTGTTCATAAAGTTAATCTGATGAAATTCTCAACAAACAAAAAGAAAACAATATGAGCAACCAATCCTAAAAACTATTGTTATTTTATCTGCATTTTTTAACATGTTTCACATGACTAAACCTTAAAAGACTAACTCATCTAATAATAAAATCCAAAAGCATGGGCAGTTACAACACATTTTATCACCATAGGCTGTGATTTCTGGCAGGGTCCTGGACATTTTGTATTCCCTGTGGTTCTTAAGGCCCAAAAGATTAATTTTTAAATGGAATAACATTTTAATGCAATACATTTTTCATCTAAAAATTGTCTTTCACCAATGACATCAATACTTAAGTTCAAAACAATATTACCTGTTCGTAATGTGTCTATAGACTGTATCTACAACTATATGTTCAAGAGCCCCCAAGCATAAGCATTGCCTTTTGCAGTATTTGTTTTCATAAAAATCAAAGTAACACACTTGACAGCATTATTTTCACTTTTAAGCATCTTCAGTATAAATGGCAGCATTTCAGCTGTTCATTCACAGCTCCTTGCACAGTCTGGTGAGAAAGAAATACCAGCGGGGGGAAAAAAAAAAACAACCAACAAAACCAAAACCTGTCATTTTTACGGTATCTGCTTTAAATACCTACTTTTGGATAACACAAATCATGCCCTAAAAACACACGATGGCATATGGCAAGTGTGATTTTTAATTTTTTTTTTTTCATCTTAGAATTTTATTTATTTTTTCTTGAAGGATGTTGGATTTCCTTTACTCTGAAAAAGGTGTCAAGATTCAGTCAGCTACAGCATCAGTTGTTTCTTTGTATACACAGGTTACTGTGATAGTGTGGCAAACCAGGTACAGACCATTGCCAGCCTCTCCCTCAGGCTTGTCCCAACAAGCCACCTTTAAAATCCATGCATTTCAAGGTAATGCTTCCGTTTCTGAGGCTGTGACAGAACTGAAATGGAGTAGGACAATGGGCAGGGCCAACACAGCTTTGCACAACTGAAACATTGGCAGCTGACCTGGAATTTGCAGATGTCCAGCAGCCTCCTGTCAGAATGTGGAGGAACTGAGGGCTGGGCAGTGCTGCTCAGGCAGTGCCACTCACAGGGCTGCAGACTGCTGGCTGACACACACTGATCAGTCTGAGAGTCCTGGACATGCTCCAATGCTGCACATGGGATAGAGAGTCAATCTCCACATGAATTATGCCTGACATGTACAGGATATGTTGGACATGTTTGCTAATGATGGTAATGCCTAAATAATTTTGGCTTACCACAGTGCTATGGAGAGCAAGCACTGATATTCCAGCCATGAGACCTCAATCATGCCATCTTCTTTATAGAAAGATTTTTCTTTTTCTAAGGTGGATAGGCTGCCTGGTGAGAAATTTATGTAAAACTCCGTCATTTGTTTTCTCATACTGTTCTGATACTTTTGTTCTTTGTATTGCTTCTGCAGAGACTTTGCGGAGTACTGTGGCCTTACATAACTATAGACTATCAGTTATATCTTTTGCTAAACTCGCCTTCACAACGATAGATATTCTGTGTGAACATGTATTGAGCTGTTTCGCAGCATAGGCAGTTCTGCTTAAAAACAAAGCTTCTGGTTACGTTACTTACAAACTGCTGGATTTCCATATGCAGTGTGCTGGTAAAACAAAACAGAAGAAAACTCCAATGAAACACATGCAAAATTTCGCTCCTGGGGACCCAGAGTACTCTGCAAAAATATTTATCCAGAGAGAACTGCAAGATTTGTGCTCATGTAAGCCTCTAATGATCACCATTTAAGTGTTACATTTCTGAGCCAGTAATTTTTATGAGCCAATCCAACTACCTTCTTCTGGATGGTATTCTTGAGATGGAAATCTAAAGGGAAAATCTGAAGCCACCTAGTATGTGACCATATGAAAAAATCCAGATCTGAAGCAGTGACCTAATCTTTTAAATGCATTGGAGTTTAAAAGTCTCGATATCACTACTATATCAAGAGTCATGCCACAAATAAGAATTTCAGTCATCCAGATTACTTCCTTAAATTTTTGATGGTTTGAGATTCTTCTTTTCAAAAGTAAATCAAATTTTGTTTCTTTATTTTTCAGCCAACTCAGACTGTCATGCCTGGTCAGGTAATGCGCGTTACAACTGGTGCTCCAATTCCATGTGGTGCTGATGCAGTGGTGCAAGTGGAAGATACAGAGCTCATCAGGGAATCAGATGATGTGAGTCAGAAGTTAAAATTCTTTATGTGCTGCAGAAAAGGGTGCATGATACAATACCATAAATATGAAAGGTAGTCCTACAGAAAAAGCTCTTCTGTTAATCACAGAAGTTTGAGGATTTTTCACTTCAGTTCCTAGTGGCAATTCTACTCATTTTTTACAGACTGTGATAACAGTATCACCAATCTACCTGTCCTGACATTGATACTTCATCACAGTTCTTGAATGCTGACAGCAGAGTCTTTGGGACCATGATTTGAGCGACAGCCATATGCCCTCTGGAGATCCATAACTACAGTCCAGTTTGAGTGCCTAGACTGTTCACATTTGGAAATACAGAGTATTGGCAATCAGGCATCCTATTTCCTTCTTTTCTCTTGAGTTCACATCTAGCAGTAGAGTGATCTTTATAATTCAGGATCATCCTGAAACTCGGCAAGATGAGGACTTTCAAAGGTCTCTTAAGGTCACCAAGTAAGGAGAAAAGTTTTCTAAAAATACAATGCTGATCCCAGAATGATTCACTGAAATGTTACAGTGCAGCATTACTGCTGATGTAATTAAAACTGAATGTGAATTTTTGTGGGAAAGTGAACTGCTTTAAGTGCTGTAAAATTTGTGAGATTACTTGGATTATTTTGAACTATGCTATGAAGATGGTCCTGTGTTGTCACAATTGGTCTTGTTTCAGCAAAGGTGAACTTGGTGGAATTTGGAGAATATGACTTGTGCTCATACCTTACAATAAATGTGTATGTTTAGGATAAGGGGTTTGTTATGTAACAGTCCCCTATAAGTGCTCCCCTGCCCCCAATTTTTTTAGTTCACAACTAAGTTTCTTCCATAAGATTCTGTAATCCTTTAAAAATTGAAAACAACAACAAAAAAAAAAACAACAAAACAAAACTGAATTTAAGTCCTCTGAAAACCAGGAAATTAATAAGGCTCGGAACATTTAATTTGAGCAGATTTTCCAGCATACCTGTAAATCATATTAGTGCTTTACCTTGCAGATGCTGCAAAATACCACGTTAAAAAATAGGAGTACTCTAGTACGAATTCTGTACATACAGTTGTCTTAACAAAGTAAAATATGTTGTTTGATGAAGCACAGAAACTGTCTATAGACACTTTTATCCTACAGTTCTTTTTAGACTTTGTCCATGTTCAGAGAATCCCTTCCAAGTCTTCACTTCCTCAGCTGTGATTTGAGGACACCATCATGCTTGTCATTATCTGATGGGTTTTAAGGCACAAAGATACATCTCTTGTTGAGACAACTTCCAAGTTGGAATTAAATGTGTGCATTTTTCTCCGCTCAGATTTTTCTCCTCTGCTGCTGTTGTGAAAAGCTGTTCTGCTTCCCTGTAGCTCTGTGCTAGCGTTGCAGTTCCAGCTGGGGTGTAAGCAGATTAACTCTAGTGTTTAAAGCTGATGAAGACAGCAAAAACTGAAACATACTCTCATGATTCTTTCTCATGCCTTATTACTGTAAATGCATATATTTTTACATCTGATGAAGTCAGCACATGCTGGCTTTCTTCCTAACAGAGAACTTGGTGAGCCAGTCCTGCTTTGAGGTTACAGATGTGTATGCGCAGCTAATACCCTCCCACTAAATGCACTGTTGTTTTCACTGGTTGGTAATCATTCCATAAGCCTTCCCTAATCATTCCATAAACCTTCCCAAGCAATGTTTTCCTAGCTGTTGCCCACCTCATCATGAGAGGACCATCACATTGCAAAGCAACTTACATGATAACCTAGTATTTTCCATTTCTTCTTTGAATGACTCTCCTCCTGGATTCCACCTTTGCTGTGCATGTTCTCCTCTGCATGTGAGAACAGATTATTTAAAAGACAGATTTTCCTGCCAGGCATGATTTTGCCATTGGTGAAGCCATGCTGCTTACCACCAATCACCTCTGCTTTGTTTTCCATTTGCCTTAGCAGAGCCTTCAGGAGGATCTGCTCCCTGATCTTTCCAGGCACAAAGGTGAAACTGACTGGTCTATAGTTCCCAGGGTCATCCTTTTTTCCCTTCTTGAAGATGGGCATTGTGTTTGCCTGTTTCCAGTCAGCAGGAGCTTCACCAGTGTGCCATGACCTTTCAAATATAATGGACAGTGGTTTAGCAGCTTCATCTGCCAGTTCCTTCAGGACCCATGGGTGGATCTCATCACAAGGCCCCATGGACTTGTGAAGCTTTATATTCTCAGCTTAGGACAAAATGCAAACAGATATTTACAATATGTTACAAATATTTACAGCTATATACAGAAATACACAAGTTAAAAGTAGTACAGAAACACAGTACTCCTCCCAGAAATCAGAGTCCCCAAGAGGGGTTCCCAGCCACCCTTCCACCTTCAACCCACCCTCCAGCCTTATCCCAGTATCTGCCTTATGTGTAAGGTGAATTAGAATGATCAGTAAGGGGGATTAGAAGCAGAATTGATTAGTTGGGTTACACAGATCCAGCTAGAAGGCAAGGAGAGAGAGAGCTTAGACTCTGCAGACAGAGAGCGACTGTCTTATCTATGTTTATGTCCTTGCTTTTGTCCATCTCAGTAAACCTATGAGTGAAGTGGACTTCACCACTGTTTTGTTTTCACAGCCTATAATCTAATTTCTCTCATTAAAATATTCCAATTTGCCTCAAACCAGCACAATAGCCCAAGTGTTTTGTACACTAGCAGTCAAAAATAGTTTTTCCTCATATACCAGAGGAGCAAGGATAAAAGAAACAGGATTTGCATTATCAGCATATTTTGAAAATAACACACTAAAGTTAAAAAAAAGCAGAGGTTTTTGTTCTTCATTTCCTGGTTTTCAGTAGTTTAATGTTTCCACAGTAAGTAAAGGAGAATCACAATCAGTAACAACACGTTCACTACTTTTAACTTCGTGGTCTGTAGTTTAAAGCACTTAGTTTGAACATACAGCCTTTAAGAAAAGAGACAAGTCCCAGTGTCCTACACAGTGCTGCTGTCCTTGTGAAAATGCCAAATGGCAATGATATCCTGTGTTTGTCTTGTGATATTAGTGTTTGATTTATTACTTTGGAGTACTCAAAATGTGAAGTACCACATAATAACATAAAACCAAAATCTGTTCCTGTCTAAGTGTAGATTTAGTTTTGCTGGCAGCCTGGCAGAGTCTTTATGTCATCAACCCACTTTTAAGTTGAATATTAGCAATATAGGTCATGTGCCATTTATTGGCGTTGAATGAATCACCAACTATTGAAATTCTGAAGAAGAAAACATAGATATTTGCTTAAAACAGATATTAGACTTTTCAGGCCACTGTCTCTTGTTGACAGTAAATAAACATGATGAATAAGCCTCTTTCTGATTTGTGCAAAACAAAGCAGGAGTATTCCCTGCAGCAATCTACATGAAAATCTTGAAACAGAACATGTAGTTCCTTACCGCCTTTCTGCAGATGTAATGGTATATTGCCTGTCAAACCAATGGTCCTGTCAGCAGGCTGGTTTGACATTGTTCAACCAGCTCAAGCTGGCTGAGAGGAGCAGAAAGAATCCACTTGCTATGTGAGATCAATAGGCAATCATAGTACATGACAGGGAAAATATATATAAACACAAGGATTATTTAAAAAAAAAAAAAGGAAGGCAGCACTATATATTCAGTGCTGGTCTTTCTTTGGTGAGCTCATCAAAGACAGAATTCCTTATTTTTGTTCAATTTTAGCACACATTGTGTTACAGTCTTGATCAGGAAAATGGTGATGCTTAAACCATAAGGTTTTTGAGTAACGAGGACTGTGAGCTGTGTAGACTTCTGAGAAATTAAAACTAATTAATCTTTTTTGAACAGGCCAGCTGACCATAGTTGTTCTTTTTATTTTTTGTAGGGCACTGAAGAACTGGAGGTACGAATCCTGGTGCAGGCTCGACCAGGCCAAGATATCAGGTCTGTAAACAGCCTACTTTCTGTACAGTGAGATAACTCTGTAAGGAAGTGAAGGGCTGATGATTTTCATGGTCATTGTTTGACCATAAATAGTATTGACATTTTGGCAGTTCTGGCTAAGGAGTGTCTTTGGACACCCCCTGCCTGGAGGGGGACCAATCAGTGAAGGCTACTTTAAATCTCATGCTGATTTTCTTTCCCTTTTTTCTGTACTATGTTTTTTCAGACCTATAGGACATGACATTAAAAGAGGTGAATGTGTGCTGGCTAAAGGAACCCACATGGGTCCATCTGAGATTGGTCTCTTAGCAACTGTTGGAGTAACCGAAGTAGAAGTTAACAAGTTTCCAGTGGTTGCAGTCATGTCAACAGGAAATGAGGTAAGAAAAATATGTCTAGAATCAAGATCTGAATTATGCTATGTTCTTCAGGACAGGTATAATGTTTTGGATAGTGGTGTCCATCCTATTCCCAAACAGAGTCCCTTTTTGACCTGCAGCTTGTGATGCCGTGAGGTGTTTTTGTAAGGATCGACCTGTAAGCAGCTGCTTTGGTTTTCTGCCTCGAGGACTCTGTCACAAGTCTGACACATGCTGTCTTTGCCAAAATTCTGGTAATGTATCTGATTGCACCAGCCACTTTCTTCCTGCCAGCAGGGGAGGATCTGTGGGATAGTCAGGTTGGTAATTCATACTGCCAGTCATGACTGGAAGAGTAATTTCTTTTGAGCAGCACTCCTCTGTAACTGTAGTGCCAGCAATAGATCACCTGCTTTCAAAAACTGGCTCCTACTACCAAATGCCTTGCTGTAGCATTGTGCCATAGTGTGATGTTTTTATTAGTACCATTTGCTGAAATCCAGAGAGTCTTCTGTTGGTAGAACTCCAAACCAGCTTGTTAATTGCTTTGTCGTAACTACATCAGAAAAAGTAGATTCAAGATTAACTTAATTTACTAATTTCATATATATTGGGGGTTGACCCTGGACAGCAACTAAGCACCCACATGGCTGCATGCCTGTTCCTTCCTGCAGCAGGATAGAGAGAACAGGAAGAGGAACAAAAGCAGAAGAACTCACAGGCTGAGATCAAGTCAGTTTAAAGACAGCATGAAGGTTTATCTAGAATTTTGACTGTTCTTGGAGATAAAATTTTTGAAAGCAATCCACAAACATAAACCAAATAGAATACACTGAATTTTGAAAGATTTGAAAACTCTTAATATGGTGAATTCTGTCATCTGGTCATGTCCTTGCAACTCCCTCAACCCCAGTGAAGGTTACTCTCTGACTGCTGGGTACTGTGAATGACTGAGGCCAGTCACAGACAGAAATATTGCTACTAGCCGAAGCAGCAAAATTTAACCATACTCCACTTCAGGTTAATTTTTACCATAGTACCTAATACTATGGCTCTAATTTTTGGCAGATGCATTCTTACAATTATTATTTTTCACCTGTCAATAGTCTGCTGTCCTTTTGTCCTAAAAAATAATTCTTAGCAGATATATATGTTTACATATGTATGTTTTGAGGTTTAATTTCCAAAATATGCAACATGTAAGGTAACTGCCATGTTACCATCTTAAGAAAAAGCTTTTAATCCAAACTAGTAATTGGTATAAGAATTTGATATTGATATAAGCTTCAAGCTTCTGTCTGTTACTTCAATGCAGGTTGTCGTATTTTTAAAAAAATCTTTATTGGTAAATAGACAATAACTGCAAAATTTATTTTAATACCTTTACATTTGGTTAGCTACATCAGTGAGGTCCTTTAAAACCATTTGAGTAGAAGCAATAACTTGCAAAGGTAACATTTGTGTCTTGATTTCTAATGGTTGAGATAAAACAGATCCTCGTAAAGAGAAAAAAATGTTTTGCAGACACAAACTAATAGAAGCAAACTAAGCAAGATGAAGGATTGGACTAAACAATCACATTGCAGATATTCATTTGACTATGAGCCAGCAGTGTGCTCTTGTGGCCAGGAGGGCCAATGCCATTCTGGGGCATATTAAAAGGGCTATGGCTAGTAGCTTGAGAGAAGTTTTCCTCCCTTTCTACTCTGCCCTGGTGGCAGAGGTTTCATTTGGAATACTGTGTCTGGTTCTGGGCCCCCCAGTTCAAGAAGGACATAGAACTACTTAAGAGAATCCCGCACAGAGCCACAAAGATAATTAAGGGAATGGAAGGTCTCTCTTACAAGGAGAGACTGAGGGAGTTAGGGCTTGTTAGCTTGGAAGAGACTGAGAGGTGACCTCATTAATGGTTATAAATATGTAAAGGGTGAGTGTCAGGAGGATGCAGCCAGGCTTTGCTGGGTGATACCCAATGACAGGACAAGGAGCAATGGGTGGAAGCTGAGGCATAGGAAGTTTCATGTAAAAATGAGGAGAGATTTTTTCACTGTGAGAGTGACAGAAGCCTGGAACAGGCTGCCCCGGGGGAGTTGTGGAGTCTCCCTCTCTGGAGATATGCAAGACCTGCCTGGACGCATTCCTGTGTGATCTGGTATAGGTGATCCTGCTCTGGCAGGGGGGTTGTGCTGGACAAGCTGTCGAGGTCCCTTCCAGCCCCTGACATTCTGTGATTCTGTGATTTGAATTCACTAAATCACTTTACATATGTACTTTATAATAAGTGTGTGAGAATATGCTGTCCAATCTGACAAAAAGAATTCACTTGCATAAAGGCACAATATTCCAAGGACACTGACTGAGGCTATTTCTGGTTTTATAGCTACTGAACCCTGAAGATGACCTCTTGCCAGGAAAGATTCGGGACAGTAACCGTTCAACTCTCCTAGCTACAATCCAAGAACATGGCTATCCAACAATCAACTTGGGAATTGTGGGAGATAAGTAAGTGCCACCTATGTTAGTAAAGATGTCACTTCATATTCATGCGATGCACTTGATGGCATCTGTGGAAAAAAGAAATACCAGAGAAAATGTCACCCATTGCAAGCTTCATGGTGTTGTGACAGGGCACATCTTAGGAGAGATATTTTAGCCTTTTCAGGAGAGAAAAAAAGCAAGCCTGTTCTGATATTAAGAGGATTCACTTGGTGATGTTTTTATTGTATTTATCTTGTTTTGTCTTCTGTTAGTTGAAACATCTATTACTGCTACAAATGGAATTTATTGCAGCAGTATCATCACAAGAATCATATACGTGTAAGAGGAGGCAATTCTATGGCAAATAAGCTTTTTTTTTTTCATGCAGTGATGGAAGGAAAAAATAATTTAGGGTATAAAGTCTTGTCAGATTTTGAGTAAATTCCCCACCACTCTTCTGGGTGTTGCTCAAAATTTCCACATGTTGAATTTAAAATGAATCAGGACTTCTTTCCCTTGTACTGGTCTCTCTGCTTTTACTGCCACAGGGTAGTGCTCTGTCATCAGTCTTCCCATTTGTCTGACAGTGATTGGTCCTTGTTTCCTAGTGGCAGTGAATTCACATCTGTTGAGAGCTCTAGGATAAATGATCAAAGAATTCAGCCTTTTTGTCCCTTGCAAGGCTGTGCAAACGTCCATCATCCACGGCATGAGTTTCTCAGTTTCTGAGTTGATTGAGCCCAAAAGGCTTTTACCAGGCTTTCTCGTTTCTTTTTTGGGTATCAAACTAACTGACAGACTTGGTTTAATAGGGAGTTGTTCAGGTTCACCAGTGTTTGTTTGAGAAAAAAGGGTATTCCTTGTGGGCAGGTGAAATTGAGGCCATATTAGGAAGAAAAAAAAAAAAAAAAGAAATAGTGAATTTCAGCACCTACATTTCACATTGACTGATGACAGAATTTGCAAGATGGGAGACAAGACTACTGCCAGGGCATAGCTCCTTTCAAAGGCAGCCTTCCCTAATACAGGATTCAATAAAAACCATCAATGTTGTAGGCCACCTGCATGGCAGAAGGTTACTGCTGCTGTGAACATCACATGACAGGCTGTCATTGAGAGTGGAAAAAATTCTCTTCCCCTCAACATCTTCCTGGTATCACTTCTGGCAGTGTAAATTTTGTTTGTTCTTTATGGCCATATCCTAATCAACTAAGTATAGCCTCAAATCTGTTGTCAAGTCAACACCACCAAATGGGAGAGTTTAATTTAATTGTGCAAAACTACAGCTATATACTCCACTGTATTCAGGGATTTTTTTTCTATAATCTCCTAGGTATGACGTGTCTGTGAAGACAATTAATCTTGGAAGCTCTTAAAGATAATTGTAGTGAGATTTAAGACCCAAGATAATTATTTTTATTTTTCCACGTTTTGTTGCAAATGTTTCCTGACTGTTTTTCAGTTGTTAGAGGATAGCTGAAAAGCAAATGTGTAAAAGTCAGAGACAGGGAAATGTCTGCAGCTTTGCTTTCAGTTGTGAGAGGAGATGGTACTTTCGAATCCTTCCTGTTAAAATATTATATCTTGAGGTAGAGTTACCTTGGAGAAGGTAGTAAGAGTTCTTTTCAAACTTTCATTTTCATGCTTGGGGAGTAACTTCTGCCAAGGTAGTTACTGTAGCTCATAGAATAGAGATAATGAGCCTCCAATTGTAAGAGTGATTTTGTACTTTGCAGTAAGTTTTGAAAGAATAATTTGGTACTTTTAACTTAGCCAAGAATCCTCCCAACTTGATACCAGGATTTTGTCTCCTCAAGTCTTCTTCTCACACTCATATGCTCAATCTGTATGTTTTACAATGCATCTGCAGTTCTGCTCCAGTTAAAAACTAAATCTGAATACATAAATTAATTTGATAATAAGTATGGTATTTTTTCATTATGTAATAAAGCTACTAAGTGAGCATGAGACCAATAGGACTGATTTGATAGAGTACCATGGCACTTGAACAAATTTAAGAGTCTTACTAAAAAAATCTTCTGAAGGGTACAATTTTGACATTTTAGTTAGCATGATTATGGAAAATGCTGAACAAATCTTCAGCATCTGTTATGTGCTTTTGTCTCTTTCTTCTTATTTATACATTTTACATTGAGGAAATTTTACTGCACATTGCATGGAACTGTGACTTTAAGCACTGGCTGGAGTTTGAAAGGGCAGCTAATAGGGAACACAGATGAGTATTGCTATTGCTGCAGCGGGTCAGGTCATGGAAATTCAGTCAGTCATATCTTCCAAGTTGAATATTCAAGTGTGGAAATTGTTTTACAGTATAATATTTGCAAAAACAAACATAGAGGTAAGTATTCCTATGTTTCATTTCAGTGTATGAATCTCTCAGATGTGTTTAGGTGAGACAATAGCTTGTCCAGCTGCTTCAAAGCCCAGGACTATGATACTTGTAAGTACATCCCAGGTTAGAATGTGTAAGGATGGGAAAGCACATGGAAGTATGTTGGCAGTTGCAGTGTAGTTAGAAGCACTTTTAAAATACCTTTGTTTACTAACCATAGTTGAAGTTAAATTATGAACTGGCCACTCAAGTCTCGCTTAGTCTGTATTTTCAGTTGAAACCAATATTTAATTTCTTTTTGGAGCATTTTAACAATTTATGAGATTGTCATTGTCTGTTTCCATTCTCATAAATTGTATGTAAGACACAATCTTAAAAAATTTAAAAAGCAAGTCCAAAACACAGATAAAATCTATTACTGCAATCCTAGAAGAAAGCAATAGGGAAAAAGAACAAACCTGGAAAATACAATGTAATTGAAGTTATGGCTGACAAGATGTTCTCTGTGTTCTTAGCACATAAAACCCAAGCTGTTTGGAAAGCACACATCTCTGGCTAGAAATGGAAGGTGTTTCATTTTCAGAAATACTCCAAACACGAGAAACAAATGAGAGACAAAAAAAAAGAACACCACTTCTGATGTTTTTACTGTCGTGTCTTGTATCTTTGTCCATGTCACAGAATCACTTGCTAAAACTTGCAAAAACAAACTGGACACACAAAACCAGTTTTCCAGTGTACTTTTGAGTGTTGTCTTGTATAACAAGATCAAGTTTAAAAGGCTTCTGATTTCATCTTCTTTGCTTATGGTCTGTGAGATTATTTGGTTCTTTGGAAACCATTGATAAAAACAGGATTTACATCTCTGATCTGTGGAACTCCATTAATTCAGTTTTCAGAATATTTTGTGTCTTACTATTTTCTTTGTGCTGTCCTTTTTATCTGCTGTTCGTTTAAAGCTGTAAAGCTTAGCCCTAGCAAAATATGCTATAGCACAGGCCTCATTTAGAAAGACATCATCCATTTTGATAGTTTTCCTTCTGAGAGAGACTCTCTTATTAAACTTAGAATCATAGAATGGTTTAGGTTGGAAAATACCTTGATAAAGTATTTTAATCACAGACGTAATGAATTAAATTTCCTCTGTTTTTACATGTGTTTCCATGTGTGCATTTTCCCTTTCTCTGTGTTTTCCTCTCCATCTTCTAATTCTCTTCTAAATGTTTGAGATATGTATGTAATATTAGGTTCTTACAGGTACATTTTCATGTTTTTACGATGGGGAAAGAAAGAATATTTCTCTTTAGGAGAAAAATTTAGGAAATTTCCCATGCAATACCACCTTGACATGTTGATACGAGTTATACACAAAATTCAACCACAGAATTCTAACTTTTCCCTGCATCAGTTTAATGTCCACCTGTCATGTATCCTGTGAACAGAACTAGGAGTACTAGTACTGTTTAACAAATAACTGCAACAAAAACCTTTTTAGAGAAAAGGCCTTAAATCAAGTGTCAGAAATATGATGGGATGCATCACACAAGTGGAATGCCACAATGTATGGATACAGGCTTTTCAGGAAAGACTGGAAAGGGAAAAAAGGTTGGAGGAGTGGCCCTGTATGTTAGGGAAGCTCTTGACACTGTGGAGCTTGTGACTAACGATGAGCTGGTTGAAAGCCTATGGGTAAAACTCAGAGGGCAGACTGGCATACTGTATGGAGTCTGTTACAGGCCACCCAACCAGGAAGAGGAGGTGGGTGTGTTATTCTATAAAGATCTGCAAGATGTTTCAAGACTCCCAGCCCTTGTTCTTGTAGGTGACTTTAACCTGGCAGATATCTGCTGGGAACTCAACACAGCAGAGAGGTGGCAGTCTGGAAGGGTTTTAGAGAGTGTAGAGGATAGCTTCCTGACACACCTGCTGTGCCACTCTACCAGGGGTGAGGCTCTGCTTGACCTGCTGTTTACAAATAGAGAAGGGCTGGTGGGAGATGTGGTGGTCAGAGGCTGTCTGGGGTGCAGGATCATGAAATAATAAAGTTTTCAATATGTAGTGAAGATAAGAGAGGCATCAACAAAACATCCACACTGGACTGCCAGAGGGCAGATTTTGGCTTATTCAAAGAACTAGCTCAAAGAGTACCTTGGGAAAAAGCCCTTAGAAACAAAAGGGTCCAGGAAGGTTGGACCTACTTCAGGAGAGAAATCTTGAAGGCACAGGAACAGGCTGTGCTGATGTGCTGAAAGCAGAGCCACCAGGGAAGACAACCAGCATGGATGGGTGAGGGACTTGTGAAGGAATTAAGGGGAAAAAAAGAGAGCATAACACCTTTGAAAAGAGGGAGTGATAACTCTGAAAAGGTAAAGGATGTTGCTAGGTCATTTAGGAAAAAAATTAGGCAAAAGCCCAGTTAGAATTTGACTGGGCACTGCTGTGAATGATAAAAGAAGTGTTTCTATACATATATTAATGACAAAAAGAGGGACAAGGATAACCTCCAGTCTTTATTGGACAGGGAGGGGAATGTAGTGACTAGAGATGAGGAAAAGGCAGAGGTGCTTAACACCTTCTTTGCCTCAATTTTCAATAGCAAGGCAGGTTGTCCTCAGGACAGCTGCCTCCTCAGCTAGTAGGTGGGGCCAGGGAACAGAACAGCCCCCCTGTAATCCAGGAGGAAGTAGATAGGGACTTGTTGAGCCTCTTGGATCCTCACAAGTCTATGGGACCAGATGGGATCCATCCTAGGGTGATGAGAGAGCTGGAAGATGAGTTTACCAAGCTGCTCTCCATCATTTATCAACAGTTGTGGCTCACCAAAGAGGTCCCTGAAGACTGGAAGCTGCCAGTGTGGTGCCTATCCACAAGAAGGGTCAGAAGGAGGACCCAGGAAATCACAGACCTGTCAGCCTGACCTGTGCCAGGCAAGATAATGGAGCAGAACATCCTGAGTGCAATCACAGGGCACCTACAGGATGGGCAGGGGGTCAGACCCAGCCAGCATGGATTTAGGAAGGGCAGGTCCTGCTTGACCAACTTGATCTCTTTTTATGACCAGGTGACCTGCCTGGTGGACATGGGGAAGGCTGGGGATGTAGTCTACCTGGACTTCAGCAAGGCCTTTGACACTGTCTGCCATAGCAAACTCCTGGCCAAGCTGTCAGCCCATGGCTTGGACAGGGGCACTCTGTGCTGGGTTAGGAACTGGCTGGGTGGCTGGGCCCAGAGAGTGGTGGTGAATGGTGCCACATCCAGTTGGCAGCCAGTCACCAGTGGTGTGCCCCAGGGATCAGTGCTGGGCCCAGTTCTGTTTAATGTCTTCATTGATGATCTGGATGAGATGATTGAGTCCACCATTAGTAAATTCGAAGCTGACACCAAGTTGGGAGCATGTGTG
>VWZI01019102.1:19648-56025 GCA_013396835.1 Psilopogon haemacephalus | reverse complement strand
TCCTTCTGCCCCTGTACTCAGCACTGGCCAGGCCACACCTTGAGTACTGTGTCCATTTCTGGGCCACTCAATGTAAGAAAGATGTTGAGGTGCTTGAACATGTCCAGAGAAGGGCACTGAGGCTGGTGAGAGGGCTGGAGCACAGCCCTGTGAGGAGCAGCTGAGAGAGATGGGGTTGTTCAGCCTGGAGAAGAGGAGGCTCAGGGCAGACCTCATTGCTCTCTACAAGTACCTGAAGGGAGGTTGTAGCCAGTGGGGGGTTGGTCTCTTCTCCCAGGCACCCAGTGACAGAACAAGAGGACACAGTCTCAAACTGTGCCAGGGCAGGTTTAGGCTGGACATTAGGAAGAAGTTTTTCACGGAAAGAGTGATTGGCATTGGAATGAGCTGCCTGGGGAGGTGGTGGAATCAGCATCCCTGCAGGTGTTTAAGAGGACGCTGGATGAGGCACTTAGTGCCATGGTTTAGTTAATTAGAAGGGTTAGGCGATAGGTTGGACTCGATGATCGTAGAGGTCTATTCCAACCTGGTTAAATCTGTGATTCTGTGTCACTATTCTTTTTTGATGAAGTGACATCAATTCTAGACCTACTGAAAGAATGTTAAAAAGTTGGTCATAACCTAATGAATCCAGGAACACTGGGTAAGGGTTTGGAGGTGATTCATACCTGGAGGTTCTCTCTTACATTTTTCTCCATTCAAAAGAATAACATCTGTCACAATTCTTGATAACTACCAGGGCAGACTTTGTATGTCATATGTGACAAGTCATCTCATCTAGTGGACACATTCAGAAAACATAAACACATCTGAGCCCAAAGAGAGGTGAAAAAAACAATTTGTGAAATGGGGCAGATCTTCTGTACCAGTAGGTAACTATGCAGTGTGTAAGGTAATAAAATGTCATGTTGTAGAGGTGACAGGTGCAAAGCTAATGCACAGTGGCATGTCATTCTCATCATTGTCCTCAAGACAGGCATGGACTTCTTCCTGAACTAGCATTTATAGAATCACAATCCAGTGGTAGACCATGGCACTAAACTGCAAACAATAAAGAGGACGGGATACTATGAAAATCCTCTTGTGTTTGAAAACAGAAAATCTGTAACTGTTGCAGGGAAATAAAAACTATAGTAGTCTATTTTTGAGGTATATATTAACATTTTTTAATATACTTGGAGATGTAAGTTGTGTGTACAGAAGAACTTCAGCCTCTAGGAGCCAAAGTACCTCACTTAAATTATTTTTAACCTCCTTCATATCTAGGTTATAGATAAGAAATTTGATTCCCAAGTGACTAAGAAAGTTTTGGAGTATTGAAAGTTTACTTATAACATCCTAGAAGAAAATCATTAAAACTAATAAATAAAGTAGATACAGAAAGGTCAAAGAAGTGGTGAACACTGAAGATGGATCACTCTGTCAGTGATACCGATCACATAGAACACTGATCATTATTATATGATTAATACAACCAACTATGAGCTGATGCAGTACTAAAGAATGTGAGTAGAATTTACAGGGTGGAGGATTGTATCCTGAGAAGAAGCAATGTAAGAGATTTGAAAATTTTAATGAGAAATCTGATAAATACAAGCTCTAGCATGTGTATAAATGGTAGAGTGTCCTGTAAAATTAGATTCTTACCTTAAATTAAAAGGCTCAGAACAAGAATACAGCAATATAACAATATATTGTATGGAATTCAGAGAAAAGCCATTCTAATCCTTAGTGGCTGAAAGACAGCCTGCATACTCCAGTACAGTCAGAAATCAGACTGTTTAGTTCACCAAAGATATTCTTACAAGGTCAGTTACTTACATTGCAAGAATACTGAGCCCCGTGGAGAATAAACTTTGAATAAAGTTTCATTTCAGCAGCAATGACTAGCACTTAAGGTTTGACTAATTCAGACTGCAAATAAAGCAGAATTTTACCAGTGAAAGTCATTAATTATTAGGAAACTGTATCAGATGCCTTGATAGATGCACATTTAAAAGCAAGATTGGATATTTATTTAAATATGATCTACAGTTCAAACAGAAGCAATTTCAGAAAGGTTCCCAGACTATATTAAATATCAAAACTGACAAAGTGACTCATTTTTTTTTCTCCTGGTGGTGAATAATCTTTGAACTCTTACTTCAGATAATTAAAATAACTCTCATTATACAGTATGTAGTAGAAGCACAAACTCAGAAGACCAGTACCAGCAGAAGTAACACAGCAACAGTGATCTATAAAGACAGAATGCCAGCAAGAGTTTTGGCTGTTTTAATGTGTGATGCTCAAATTAATTTTAACCTTTCTGGAAATTTCAACAACATGCTTTTGATGTCCTTACCTCTTTGTAATTCACTGTATCATTTAAAAACATCTGCAGTTTCAGCCTGCCTTCTTGGAGAAGAACCAAGAAAGTCATGAATGCCCCCTCCCTGGAGGTGTGCAAGGTCAGCTTGGATGAGGCCTTGAGCAACCTGGACTAGTGGGAGGTGTCCCTGCCCATGGCAGGGAGTTGGAACTGGATGATCTTTAAGGTCCCTTCCAGCCCAAATCATTCTATGAAACTGAATTCTATGGATATTGTGAGAGTAAGAGTACTCTTAGAATTTAGCACCTTCCTGGAAAAAGTTCCTGATTTTTGTGACTGTTGGCAAAAATGTCAATGAATACACTAGAAGCTGGAATCATTTATAAAATATCTAAGTCTTTTGTAAGTCACTTCCCAACATAGTGGCCTTGTTTTGAGAAACTAAAACTTTGTTCTCTGACAGTGGTTGGGAGAACAAATGAGGGACTGTGAAGGAAATAGCTATCTTGGGAAAACTGTCAGAAAGAAGTAGACATCTGGACTTAGAAACTGAATAGTTTTTAATATTTTTCCATTACTCTCAAGCAACAGTAGCATGCGTCTGATCTGACAGATCATTTCTGTGGTGATCTATGAAGAGAACCTATGTATGGATTTACAAGGTGATAGGTTTTATTTTAGTGGTCTCCGTGTGCATGCGTAACAGAATAACATTGCACAGGCATACTGGCCCACTGTTTCATCACGTTTATAGTATAAGGTGAATCTTGTAGAGTAGGGTTATAGGTTGGACTTGGTGATCCTAAGGGTCTTTTCCAACCTGGATGTTTCTGTGATTCTTTGATTCTATTCCTCAATCAGACAGGATCTGTGTGTGTCCAGAAGTCATCTTGAAGTGACAGACTGCAGTTGCTACTTGCAGCATCAACTGAGCCTGGGCTGAAGACTGAGAATGGAGGATGGTTTTGTTGCTAACAGTAGAGCCATCTGGAATGAAGAAAGGGCTCAAAAGCTGCAAAATGATGATTTGTGATCTGGTCCATTTCAGTCTTAGATTTCTCTAGTTGTTTTTTGGTGTGTTTTTTTTTTATGAGACATTTATAGTGAAGAATTTATCATGAAGATTTTTTGCATTTTACAGTTAATTGTTCTACATTTAAGAGTAGAAAAGCATAGCTTATTGAGCTTATTTCATATTAATATTACAGAGGATGCTATCTATTATTTCTTCCAAGTGAAACTGACTGACAGAATGCTTAGTAAAATAGGGATTCATAGCAAAGCAGTAATTGTTTTCCATAAGGTCCTGAAAATAGTAAGTTCAGTTTTGGACATTTTTTCTAATCCTGCCTCTTGGAGCAGCGTAGCTGGGTATGAAGCTTCTCATGAATGAAGTGGCATCTTTATTGACTGTGGAGATATAGAATTAGGATAAATGCTGCCCTTTCCCCCTTATAGTCAAGAAGGTGACATTTAATATGCCTTGAGACCCATTTGCTAAATAATAAGCTAGAAAGTGTGAGGTAAAATGTTTCAGCTGGCCCACCTCCAAATATTATCCCATTATCTGTGATCCTTCTTCCAAAATATCAAGGTGCTCAGTACGTCATTTTGTTTTAACTGGAAGTCAAGAGTTAAGGAGTTTTTATCACAGGCTTGGCAAGGAAAGATGAACTATACGTTGTTGGCATGCCCCACTAAGCTTAAATCTCTCCATGACTTCACTCTTCATCCTTGTGAGAAGCCTACCCAAACTTACAACATCAAGGTGTTCCCGTGCACTCCCTTTCTTTCCCGCTGGCTGTCCTTGCAGAGAGTAAGCATTTCCCATGATGATTTTTGAGTATTCAAAGCCACCAAAGGGAACACAACTGGGCACAAAGCTTTTCACCCCAGGAGCCTCTCTCCTTCCCTAGCTCTTTATTATACCCCTTCTGCTTCCTTTACCCTCAGGAAGCCAGATGTTTTTAAAGAAGAAGGGACACAGAGCTTCCAGAACCCTGCGGAGACAGGCGTACCAGATTGGTGAGCACTGTTTTTAACACACTTGGGACGTTGAGGCACATGCATGCTCACAGGCAGGCTCGGCTGGTTGTCTGTCAGTGCAGAGCTTGGAGCACGGATTCTACCAGTGTTTGCCATACAGAAGCAAATGATGTTTTAGTTGTCCATTAAGTAGCACTGCCTTGTCAGTTAAGTTCTTATGCACCGGTGCACTGTAGATGTACATGGCTCCACAATGTTGGTAAAATTAAAATTCTGTTACTAGCAGGAATGTTCATATTGCTCATCAAGCAGCAAACATCTTTATCCACCAAGGCTTTTCCCTTCTATAAACAACAAATGAGGAACAAACTTGCTTGAAGGTAGTAGTGGAGCACAACTCTAAGGAAGTCGACTCTTCAGTCCTACCTGCACACTTGCTTTTCCATTATCATACTGATCTTCTCTAAAGCAGGCTGACTGGAATGTTAATGGAATTTCTTACACTATACACTTATTCCATAAATACATGTGCAATTGTACACAAGGTCAAATTTAGAGGGATGGCTTAATAATATCGATTAATTTACAGATCTTACCTCATATAACAGACAGGCCAAAGGGGCAGGAATGATAACAGGGAGAGTAAGCCAGCTGTCATTTCCTCCATTAACATACAGAAATATTACTTTATATCGTTTGGTGCCTATGGGAATTAGAAAGAGGCAGAAAAGTAGTGAAAAAGCTAATCAAAGGCTAGTACCTGAAAACTTCGATTGTGAGGATCCTGACTGAGGTTAATGAGGTAAATTACAACACTACTCAGAATTTGGGAGTAAAATGAAATTATTATTTACAAAGTAGGTTAAATATAAAATGTAATAAACATATGCAAATACACATCCCAAAACATGTACAAATACATATATACGTATACAACTAGACAGTAGTTCAGCTAATCCTCCTGGACAAAAAGTCCAGAGGGCTGTTTACCAGGTAACAAGATACGTCCATCCTGCTGTTGATTCTTACCATAGTCTAAACAATTCTCAACACAGAGAAGCAGGAAAAGCCAGAGGGAGAAGCAGTGGGGAAAAAGCAAGCAAGAGAAGAGGGAGAACACTTTGAACACCCAACTATGGAGAAAAATAACAGACCAATGTAATGAGATAAATATATCTCTTATGTTCTGTTCAGGCCCTTTTGGGACATACTCTCGAATTACCTTCAAAATTTATTTACAATTTACAATTAAGATACTCATCTTAAAATTGTAACACTGGAAAAGCAAGTTTCTCTACTCATTTCTAAATCAATCTCCCATACCCTTAGTGTTCAGAAGACTTTTGTGTTTTATGATATCCTAAAGTCAGGATGTCATAAATGTAGGTTCTCCTTGTTAAACAGAACAAAGAGATCAACACACTAGAGTCTTACACATCCCAAAAAAAAATTATTTGCAGTTATCTTACAAGAACCTGCAGTGTTTGAAACACTTTAGATAAATGTCAATAATATGATTCAGACTGTCTGCTTCATCAGGAATTGTTTAAAAGGTGGAATCTGCCAGAGAGTCGTTACTTAGGAATACCTCGTACAAGTCAGTTCACATATTGCTGGCAGCCTAAATGTAGAGGACATGTTAAATGAGCCTTTGGGCTCTTCTAAGCAGTGCTGTTGCAAGCATCATAAGCCCTTGCAGCCCAAAGCATGAGCAGTATGAAAATGTTCTGCTCCCAGAGCAGGAGAAAATGCAATGGGCATTTTGTTATCATGAAAACATCTTTGTGCTTGCAGGAGTATAGTCTGGTATTGTTCCTTCTATTGACTAACAGCTGTCAAAAATTTTATTTGTTAAGGTCAAACATGATAAGTTTCTCTCTCTGATCCTTCTCTTCACTTATTGATCATAAACTGCCATTTACTTTTCTAGGAGCATTTGTATTTTGTTTTAGTAAACAAAAATCAATATAATAGTTCATGTGACATTTTCTAAAAGTATTACTTTTTTTTTTTTTAAGACATAGTTAATGACAAGGATTTTTAAGGCCGCCTTTGTTTTGTCTCTAACCTGTGACTTCCAAGACATTTTCCTTCTGAAGTCATGCAGTTTTCCAAGTGACTAAATAATGGTTCTGTGAAAGGTGGAGCTTTACACAGAAGCCCTTAATTCTGAGGTTATTGCCTTCAGTAACAGTTCAGTAGGAGTTATACCGGTTTACTGGGAGGAATAATATACTTAAAATTAATTTAAATTTTATTTCAAATTCACTCTTCCTTAAAATTGAACCTAAAGCAAAATGACAAACTAAGAAACTCTGTGATAACAATATCATGTCACAGTGTCAGATTCTGTAATACTATTTGCTTTCTACAAGCAATCAAACTAATTACATCAAGCATAATATTTTGCTTTCAGTTATGTCAGTATAAGCCAGTTCTCATATTTTGTGAGTGCTCTGAAAAAGATAATTATTTACCCTTCCAACTCAGCAGTGTGCTGTCATCCTTGCTGATGAGCAATATTTTTGACATTGATTATTGTATCATGTGGTGTAATCTGCAGTCATATTATTTCAACCCAGCCACAACTGTTGAGTATTTTTCACTCCAGAAGTACAACGCTTTCAGTGAATCCATATAGATTCACTTCCTTCATAAGAAGAAAGATAATTTCAAAGCTGTTATTTTCACCAGTGAAGTCCCATCCAGCTCCTTGGAAAAATGTATGGGTTTCTGGTGCTGGGTTAAGGTGATAGTAAACAGACAGGAATTGTTTATTAATTAATGGGCAGACACTAGCCTAGATTTCAGGTGGATAAAGTGCTTATGGGTTAGTACAATGTATTAGTACAGCACCTAGAGACAGCTGTTACCTCTCTGGTCTTTTGTCATTCTGGCATATACACAAGCAGGAGTCTTCTGAAACAGTTTATTAAAACAGTGGAGTAAATTCTGTTATAATCCGGATACAGAGAAAAAGGTGAAGGCAGTTAGGCATGTCTCATGGTAACTTCAGTAGAATTGCTGAAGACTTGTAATCAAAGTCTCTTTGAGATCATAAATGTAACATGAAAAAGAATACTCTGCAAAACAGTGTTCCTATTTGCAACAGCATCAATTAAAGGAGCAGCAAATCGTAACAAAGATTCTTTTATGTTGCTATCAGATAGACAGAACTTACATAGTCACGTTGAGCAAGCCAAAAGCTACTGTAATTATTCCAGCTTTCCTCACAAGCTGGCCTATATTCTTGGGGAAAACATACTGCATCTGTTCAAAGTGATCCAGGGAAATACCACAGAAGGTAGAAGGGAGAAACATTACGAGAACATGATGGAATACACTGGAGAATTTTGAAACAAATACTGGTTCAGAAAAGTCCCCATATGTTCATATGTACATCATCAAAATCATTTCTTCTGCTGCTTTAGAAAGCCATACTAGTCAAAACACAGGATTCCTGTTACATTCAATATTCATGCATTGAATAGCATTGAAATACATTCATCAGGTTACATTCAGTGTTGCATTCTACAGACCTTGGTGTTTAGTTGGCTTGACCTAATGTGGCATCTCTTTACTGTTCTTCATCCTGCAAATTGCTGATGTGCAAAGTACTCTTCTTGGCCGTGAGGTGGGAAGTACATGACAGATTTTGACTTTATGCCTATGCTGTCACCTCAACTGAATGAGCACAAGAAACAAAATGAGAATTAATCATAAAGGATCAAATCCATATCCCACCTTTCCTCAAGCTGAAATGACTTTGAGCATTGGTGAGATCTCAGTCTGAGTACAGTATGTTTTATAAATTCTTTATTGTTTTGGAGGTGTTGGGGTTTTGGGGAGGAGGGTATTGGTTTTTGTTTTGGTTGGTTAGGTTGGGTTTCTTTGTTTGCTTGCCATAAAGCTAGAAGCTTGTTTGGGATCATCACATACAAAGTCAGATCCTTGTCCCTTAGTTGTCTCTCCTTTTGGGAGACCTGATGTAGTGGATTTGCAGTTACCTGCCCCCCCACACCTTTATAAATCCTGGCTAAAACTCAGAAAAACACTGGAAGTTAATAAATGAAGCTTTATATTTACAGCAATGAACAATATACAAGCAAATATTTACAAGATATAACAAATATTTACAGATATATACAGTGAAAATGTAATACAGACACCACAGCCCTCCCGGAAACCAAAATCCCCAAGAGATGGTAACCAAACTCCCCCTACCACCTTTCCCCCCTTCCTCAGCCTTATCTCACCACCTGTTGATGCTGCAGATAAGCTGAAGATCGGTCAGAGATTAGTAATAGGAAGGAATTAGTAGTTTTAGTGATTTTACTCTGAATTAGCCAAGACCAAGAGACAAAGGAGAGAGCGGCCGGAGCCAGCACAGACAGAAGCAGACTGTTAATCTCGTTGTTTTGAGAACAGCTCTTAAAACAACTTTTATTTTTTTCCTTACTCAGTGAAACTCGTTGAAGTGACACACTGTGTTTAACTCTCTCTCAGCCAATAGTCTAATTTCTCACTCAAATTCTCCAATTAGCTCAAACCAACACATCTGATTAGCAGAAAAGAGACCTCATAAGATGCAAAACTAGCACAAACTGCTGTTCCTAGTTTGTGTGGGCATTGCCAGAATGTAATAGACTCAGAGTGCCTACAGATGGCACGTAGCCTTTTGAAGTTGAAAGTCAACTGCAGTAGTTTAGAGGTCGACTCCAGTCTTCAGTATGGTTGATCTAGGATCATGGATAGCACTTGAATTTCCACCATGTGTCCAGGAATCTGTAGCTCCTCTGAATCTGTAGGAAGTGCTGTCTGAAGAGGTAATTGTGTCAGCATACAGCTGAAATACTTGAGATACTTTCCAGTAAGGTGGAACAGTAGGCAGGACAAGTTACCCAGCCCTGCTTTTGTACTCACAACAGACAGTCTTGCATGCATCTGATGCATCATGGTGCATGCATATTTTTTTTGTATCTGTGTCCAGTATACCTGTAAGCACGCAGGTTTATGATGCTATGATGGTTTGCATGCATGAATTTTGCAAGTACAAGTTTCCAGAAGACCTGGGGTTATAATAGCCTGGGTTGATGCATAGAAGGGTACAACAAGTGTCACCCAGCAGTAATGGCTGTATGTGGCAATGAACAGTAAGGACTGGAAATGAGTGTCAAATAATGAGGGTAATTTGAATGAATGAGACTACTGTGCCAGAGAACTTGGTGGAAATGGTCTTAGAAATTAGTAGTTAGCTATGGATTTTGTACTGTGTCAGTGGCTTGATACGTCAGTCCTAACTAAATGTTCTAGTTAGATTTTACAGGGATCGCTCATTTTGCTGCAGAGTGGTAGGTAATGCAAATCACGATTTGTTGTTGTTTGTTTTCTAAACTAAATTATAAAACTGAGCAGTTTAATTGCACATATCAGACTGATGGTGTAAAGGGTTGTATCACAGAAAAGACTGTCAGATTTATAATTAGTGGCAATGAAGCACAACAATAGGATCAACGGAAGTGAATTAACAGACACTGATTTCTATTTGAAAGCAAAAAAATACACTGTAATTTAGGGTACTTCAAAATGGCACTTACAACATAGAAAATTCTTTGGTCTTGACTGCACCGTAGCTATCGCTTTTGAGAGAGATAAAGGAAAAAAAGCCTCCCACATGGCTGATGCCTGTTTTAATGAGGCTTGCATCATTTTCTTGCTGAAGCTCTTAAGCTCCTGTGTGTCTTTCCAGTTCAAAGACAGTTCAGCAATGAATGAAGTGCTGCATAATAGTATTCCACAAACCAGCTCTGATAATCAGAATTTGTCAGGAATCTAGGAGGTGTTCCTATGCTGTTATACTGCCATCCTCCAAGCCCTCTTCAAATTAATGAAATCAATTGATGTGTCAGCTGCAATGTCATCCAGCAGCCTGCTGAATTCTACACTTGCTGCTGCCACTATATGACAGATACCCTCCAAGTAATTTCAAGATTTTACTGTTCATTCTTTATATGGAACTAATCAAAAAAGGTCAAGAAATTGAGGTAGTAAAGTAGATACTCTGTTTATCAGACTGGCAAAATTATCAGTGAAAAGAGAATTTCCCATCAAGACCTGCTTGACATCAATTAAGGTATTCACCATTGTATTGGAGCACCTATTAGCATTCTATCCATTAAGTAAAAGAAATCCAAGAATAACACTCTCACAACACATTGTAAAGGATTTATCATAGTAATTCAAACCATTGGTCTGGTTAATCTGGTGTCCTGCCCCTAGAAGTGGCCAGGGCTTCAGCTTCTGATTCTTACCTGCTCAGACAGTGAGTGTTATTTCTCACCTCCAAGGTGATTTGTCACAGAACTTTTGGAACAGTTCAGCAAAACAGTCTCATCCTGTTTTGCTCAGACACCAAAGTTATTTTGTCTAGTCTTTCAGCAGTTACTAGACTTCAATTATTCATTCCTTTTCCATGTCAATCCAAAGAAGAAGCTACTCGTTGTTAGACAACAAATGAGGCAAGAAGCAGTATCTTGTTACCTGATATATCAAATATGTGTTATATGCAATTTGAGTGATAACTCTCTGCATGAAATACACTAGAGACAAGGAAAATGCTTGCTATGGTGTTGATTAAAGCAGGTGACTTTTGTCAGGATTGTTTGTTCTGTGTTAATTGCAGACTCATGGAACTACTGACCTCAAGTAGGATAGAAAGTCAGACAGAACTGACAAAAAGAATTGTGCCAAATTGAGCAAAAAGGGAGAAGTCTTCAAAGGCACAGGAGGCAATTCTGTGAATGTCTCCCTTCTTCAGAATAAAACCAAACTACCATACTCATTCAGTTTATTACGATAAAATGTCTATCACTTCTTTCGTTTTGGAAGAATTAATGCATTTTGTGACTATCTACAGAGAATATGTAGTCCTATTGGATAGAGAAAGCTTTAGTGGTAGAATTCATAAATAACCATTTATACAGATGGCAAAGAAAATAATGTATTATACAAGTCATTCTACTGGAAAAAAAATTAAAATACTACACCAAGTCCACTAATCTTCAACTTCTTACATGACATCATAAAAATTTAAAAAACATGGTAAACTACTCCAGCAGTATGCCACCCTCATAAACAAAGGTGTAAACTGCATCCTCAACTGGCTTGAGTTTGGGCTTGTTTGGGATTTGTTTTGGGGTTTTTTTGTTTTGTGGCTTTTTAAAAAAAAAATATTTCCTTTGTTAAGTGTATTTTTATACACAAACATATATATGTGGTTGGTAAATAAGTAGAAGCACTTTCGTTCTATTTAACTTTTGCAACAGTGAAATGTAGACGTTTCCTTTTTAATGTTCTTTCCATATTCTCAGGCCACAACTGAAAGAAGCACACTCCATAATCCATAAATAGAATATCCCCAGACAGGATGCTACCTATGAATAACTTTTAAGTAATTAATTAAGCAAGATGAAGTGAAACAGTCTGGAGCAAGCTCCAAATAAGGTCCTTAGCTACATCACAATCTAATGAGAAAAATATACTGAAATCACTCTTTGCCCGGTAATAGTGTAGTGAGTATCTGACTGTCATCAAACATCTAGAAGGCCTGTATTGACCTTTTAATGAATGTATGTGCCTTGCTGTATTCCAGTCTGCACCCTCATTAGCAAGGATTAAGGAATACTTAGTTCTTGAGAGACGTTTCCTGTTACAAACTCTATACTAAACAGTATCTTATTACATACAGATATACCAACAATACGAAGGTGTTGGTTCTGAACTGACAACCAGCAGCAAACTTGCTTCTTCTATCTTGCCTTCAACAACTAGTGAAGACTTTTCCTGGTTTTTTTGGATAAAATGTTCCTGAGATTTCAGAAGAGGCAGCTGAGAAAATGTCTCTATTTCATAAAGAACAAATAAGGAGATCGTTTTGCTTGAATCCATGTGGTTTCAGCCATTCATTACAGGCCATTTAGAGGCATGCCACTATCTGCAGCCAGTTTCTTTTTTTTAAAAAATGTAGTGTGTTATTAAATTTGACCATTCACAGCCTACACGACAGTACCAGCAACCTGCCTTTATTTCTACCCCTCACAAAGCAGTGTGACCCTAAAGAGGAACTGTGACCCCACACAAACAGGAAAACTTTGCAGGATAACCACACTGTGATGCCAAAGAAGATGCATCAGTCACTGGAGATGGTGAAGAATGGGTCTGGAGTCTTTCTGCCTGTAAGGCATAACTAGGGTAAAGGACACTTTAGGGCTCCAGTTGAGGAGGTGATGAGTGTGCAGGGTTGTATGCACTTGAGATACCTACTCAGGGAGCAGTCTTTCTTGTGTCACATAAATTTTAGTGCACACAGAGCCACACTGCTTCTATTTTGCTAAATTGTGGGCAAGGACAGGATATTCAGAGGAAAGGATTTATCTTTCTGAGAATTTTTGATGCACACAGTTTATCTCTGAAAGATCAGCCAGAACTTGCACAGCATTTCTAGTTTTCCTGTTTCCAGCTGAAGCCTGAAAATACCTGCAGTGAAGTCCTTTATACGATCACTGGCATTATTGCTTTTTGTTCAATTACATTTTAGCAAAGAGCAACCTCCCTTGAAAATATTTCAGGTTCATTAAAGTAAAAACATGCTATTTGAAGAACATTATATGCAGCTGTAACAATCAGGTCCACTCACAAATGTTAAATGCCAAGTATGCGTTTAATTTATTGGTGATGCTTTTGGATTCCTTTGGACTTGTGTAACTTGCTTTACCAAGTTTCTCTGAGCTCTGTATTAGCTTCAGTACTACTGTTGGATAGGCAATGTCCGCTTCAAAGTTTCCAGTTTAGATCTAAAACAAACAAACAAAAAAGAGTGGCACCCAAGCTGAAATACACCCAGCTTCACTCCTGAACTTTTGCAGCTATACTGTTTGTGTGGAGGACCAACACACCTCTGCTTACACTGTTTCTCATAAAGGTAAATTGGCACTTGAACAGGATGGTTTATGTTTTTCGAGTTGAAGTACCTGACTTTGCTGCAGAACTCTCTGGTGGAGAAGATAAGTAAAGTATGTACTCCCAGTTTTGACTGATGGAAGTTTGAAGTGAAGCTTTACCCTATTTTTTGCACACATCTATGGGGAAAAGCATGTTTCAGAGATGCTGCTAGACCCCTAAAGTAAACGCATAGATAAGATACAGGAATAAGGATGAAAGCAATGTGGGGGTCGTTTGATAGTTTACTTAGACCCTTAAACAAATTAATCTATAGGTATTAGGACTAGGGTGTGCGATATGGTATAAGCAGCCAATACGTGTGTGGAAGAAGCCACCACTGTTTTTTTATGGACCAATCACAATATGCCACAAGGTACTGACTGCTTTGTCAACAGAACTCAAAAAGGTATATAAGAGATGTAAGTTATACAATAAATGTATTCACCTGGGATTTCATGGAGACCCTGCTTTAATTGTCACACACATCATATAAGATAGACAGGTAGTATTGCAGCCTGCTTGGTGGCCAGGAATATTCATCTGTCAGATCTCTTTATGTAGCTCTGTCAGTTTATTTAAATCATTATTTTTATTGTTACCTACTGTGCAATTTACATACTTTTATACACTTGTTTTTGTGTTCTTCAGTACTGACCTAAAGTATCCTACTCTTCCTGTTGCAAAGCTCTTAGAAAGAAAGGAGCCAAACAGTCCAATGCTCACTTAATGAGACTGCAGTGCTTGGCTTGAACAAAGTGCTGTGGAGTCTCCAGAAGGAAAAGATCCCTGCATCTCTTTCTTAGAATACATGGGCATATACACATCTTTATGCGTGCACACAGACACTTAGACTACAACTGATAATAGTTCTATGCCACTAATCTGCTTACCTGCTCTTTTCTGTAGCCCAGATGATTTACTGAATGCACTGAATGAGGGTATCAGCCGTGCTGATGTGATCATTACATCAGGAGGTGTATCTATGGGGGAAAAGGTATGCTAAATTTAAGTATGACTTGCTACAATATATGTATGATTTTTCAAGCCAGAGTCACCAGAGGTTCTACCTTTATGTTAATGTCTATTGAAAAGGGATTGTACATTTGGGGGGGGGAACACTTAAATGTGAATTAATTAAGAAAATAGTCCTCACTGCTATCCTCATTCCCTTTGTTCTTATTACTGTACTATAGTAGGCACAATACAACAAGGAATATTTTAATTCTTGATTTGCAAATTTATTTGCAAATGTGTTTATTTAAGGATTATTTATGTAGTTACGATGAGGAAGATACTTGGTTAATAGTACATGAAGGCAACAGACTTCTTTTTACTCTTAGAACAGGTGAATTGTAGATAGAATACTACTCCAGAAAGCAACCTGAGTGTATAAATAGCTCTTTCTTAACAGATCTGTTTCCTGACTATACCAAAGCTATGTCTGTTACAAAAATAGTTTTATCAGATTTTGTGCCTCATAGTCCTACAGGGGCAATACCTACAAGACACAGTGAGCTGATATATTTGCCTTTTGAATCATTAACAGAATTGTTGATTGAGTTCCTGTTGGTAATCCCTGTGCCAAAACCATCAAAGAAAATAGGGATACACAGATGCTGGTGGGGCGTAGATGAACCTGCAGGACATTTATTAATCATGACTTATGCGAAGGAAAACTCAGATTACTTTTTGATCCCAGGCTGAATCTGTGAGTTTGGCAGGTAAAAGAAACATCTCTCCTTTTATAACTAACAGATGCTAAAGACAGTCATTAGGAGATGGCAGACATGAGTGCTGATTTTGTCACTTTTCTGAGTAGAAATCATATGGTCAGATACACCACAAAAGTGGATAAGAAGTTAAACCAGTGCCAATTTCTTTCAATCCCATTATTGTCCTCAGTATTCCTGGAAAAATAATCAAGGACAAGTACTGGTCTTTAAGTTGAGAAAGTGGGGACTTAGTGCAGACAAGGGAACACTAGGAAACAACTGGTCTGCTGAATGGTCTTACAGGCATTTATGCCTTCTGGTTAATTTCTCCCAAGAGTGAATTAGAGGCAACAGCATGAAGTCAATAGACTCTATATTCCTCTCATGGTTATATATATCTGCTCTGATACTGAGCTTTCAACAGTTTTGATGAAATAGCTGTGAATATTCAGAAAGTAAAAAGAAAGTAAAAATGGGGTTAATGCAATCAATGATTGAGAATTCATGCCTGGCTGAAAAAAAGTTGCTGCTTTCCAAGTATGTGAATACACAAAAAAAAAGACCTGCAAGGGAACTTCAGATCTAGTGCTTCCAGTCTGTCTTCACAGATTACATATCCTGTGTCTTTAATCTCACTAAATACAACAGACAGGATACTGCATCTCTGAGCACAGCAATTTTCATTGAAGGCTAAGAAGTAATTTGATGTGTTTAAATAACTGGACCAACTGTTTATGCAAAATCACTTAACTTGAACTCATGCACAAGCCACCTACAGTGTCTCCTTTCTAAGGACTGCTAAACCCAGCCACTGTGAATTAGACCATGTCCTCAAGAAATTGCAATAATCACAGTATCCTGGAAAACTATGATTTCTACAATACACTATTGATTTCAAAATTACTAGGAGATCTCTGACTCTCCTGCTAGATAGCTTCCATGGCAAATGCTAGATGATTTGATGATTTTAAAACTTAACTCTGAACAATAAAGGCTTTTATTCCAACTTTGACATACAGAATGTAGTAAGCACCTGTGGGGTCCTCTGACATTCTGATGCTTCAGATGACTGTATATTGCTGTGTCTTCATGGAGTCAGGTTTGGCACCTGGAACAAGTCTGTTCTTCACCTCTTCTTTTTGAAAATGCCTCCATTCAAATACTGGAAATTCCCTACTGGACTGTAGCACTTTCAGGATATGAAAAGTCTTTCATCTTGTTTTGATATTAATTAATTGCTCTGCATACTTAGATGGTGCAAGCCACTTTGATGTCACTTAATTGATTTTCTTTTTTAAATTCAAACAGGACTATCTTAAACAGGTGCTGGATATTGATCTTCATGCACAGATTCACTTCGGCAGAGTTTTTATGAAACCAGGGTAAGAAATCTTTCCACTTAAGCAGTAAAAATAGAGACTATATTGGGCCAGATATTGTATATAAGTGTTTTAGTAGATTTCAGTTTTACAAATACATGATAAACCAAGTGGTAGATGTGAAAAAAAGCAAAGGCAGTCCTGTTGAGAGTAGTCATCATTTTTACGGGTGAAATTAACTGAACAGAGAGATCACTTTCGTCTGTAAGAGATATTTCTATGACAACTATTGTGAATCAGGTTTACGGACTAGAGGGAAACCTGAATGGGACAAATAAGGCTGCAGTCTGCACTGTGATCACAGAGCTCAGATATTGAAATTGTTATGAAACAACCAGGATATTTAATGTCTAGTTTACTTAATAAACACCTCCTTTCGCTTCAGAATTTGTGTAAGTCCTATTCCTTCACAAACAAGCACTTTTTTGAGAGAGGTGGAATGATGTCTAATTTATGAAGTTTTATCCAACTGGCACACTGAGCATGGTAATTTTAAAGTAAACACAATCCTTTATGTGTTTCCTTTACCTCAAAACTCCAGCATTACTTTCCTTTGCTGTAGCACTGCTAGTTAATGACTCTGGACGTGTGCTTTCCAGAGAAGGCAAGAACTACATGTATTGAAAATAGAGTTGCCTTCCACAGTACAGTAGCGGGGAGATGTCTGCAGCTCTGCCGCAATAACCACGGAATGCAATTTCTTTGCAAACTGGGTTGGCGTGGTCCAGCAGCACAAGGGCAAGTGCAGCTTTTGGGCATGATTCCCTCCAGCCCATAACTGTTCCCAAGAAGAACAGAAAGTGGGTGTTTGCTGTGAAAGCAAGCAAATACTTTTACTGTCTCTGCATGCAATCCAATAAAGAGCTTCATGTGGATTTGGCATTTGTGCTGCCATCACTACTACCTCCCTTCCATGAAAGGAAAAAGAGAGACCAAAGCATATTTCCTTCTGTGTGGGATGTAGCCCAGGCATGGGAATTTCTCACTGCTTCTGTCCTACCGCTACAACTGATAATGGGGAAGTCCCAAAACTGGGATATGCACTCCAGCCTTTGCTGCTGATGAGAATGGATAACCTGATTTAGAGGATTGAGAATACTGTGTTCTGCTTCTGGCTTCTCTGAAAGCAAACGTAATTCTTTCTTCCAGAAATCTCTCTGTAGACTTTTAGCAGTAATTTAAAAATAACTAGATAGAAAAGCTTTAAGAAATCTTATTTTTCCCATTTTATGCCATAAGAAAGATATTTCTCACTGCTTCTGTAACATTTGGTCATCCAATGTTACTGAGAATGTAAGCAGTCCAATATCCATTTGCTATAATGCAACAGCAAATACTGCCTTAGTTTTCATTAATTCTGTCTTTAAAAGCCTTAGATCTGAATTACGATTACTGTGTTGGGAAAAATTCCCATTAGTAAGTTCCAAGAGCAAACCCAGAATTTGGTTTAGATGCCTGTGTTTTGATGTGCTACATGACTGCACAGTGATGCCTGGGATTTGCTGTTCCTCCACTTGATCTGAAAGCTGCTGAGTTCTACCTTGTCTAGCAGCACTGATAGAAGAAAGTACTGGAAGACTTTAGCAATCACGTTGAAATCTCATCTGAGAAGTCAAAGTTTCCAGTAAATAAAAATTAGCAACCTGATTTTTTGTGCCTTATATGAGAAATAAGCACAGCTCTGTAACTGCATAATTTCAGTGTTACTTCATTGTTAACTGGCTTCTAGCATAAAGACAGGCTTTAGATTCTTGATTACTATTTCGTCTGCTCTTAGGTGTTTCCTAACCAGAAGCAAAATCATCTGCTTAAAACTTCACAGCTGAATACCAAGCAAAACTAGTTGTTCTGTCATCATAAAGAGAGGATTATACCCTCAGCATGGAATAAACAGCAGGTTTATTGCAACAACATAACAATGTTCAAAATCTAGTGCAGTTATTTAATAACTTTCTTTTTCATAGCCTGCCAACAACTTTTGCAACTCTGGATATCGATGGTGTAAGAAAAATAATCTTTGCTCTCCCAGGTAAGATGTTTTGTGGATTATTTTGTTGCTGTGCATGGATGACAGACACAAAAAAGAATAGCAGTGTTTCACAGCACCTGTGTCTGCTGTTGGCATCCCTAAGGAAGGTGCCTGTAAGGTTTTCTGAGAAATTTCCAGAAAACATCAATTTATAGGAATATACTGAGGAGTTCTTTTTTTTGCTCCTGCCCTGACAATCTGCCAATGTAGAAGTCCTTATGATTTCTTCCAGGCAATGATTTCCTTGGGTTTTGTAAGTGTTACTACAGAGGTGTGGCGTTCTTTTCTAAAGCTCCCACCACTTTTACCATAAGTATTCTGTGCATGTAAGTCAATGAATCCACTCTGAAATATTGGAACTGGGAGACAAAAAATGAGAGGGTGCCAAGGAACACATCACAGAAGATCCTGTTTTCTCATGATCATGCTGTGGACCCAGGAGAGGGAAGCATCGCTTCACCTCCTGCATCAGCCTGGGCAATCACCTCCTTCAGAACAAACCTTTTCCTAGAGATCTAGCTACAAATCTCTACCCTCCTAAATCAAGAGGATTTTTCTTTTATTCTTACAGTGCCCACTTTGTGTGGATTTCTGACTAGATAAGGAATCATGTTGTTGATAAGCTGGTGGATTTCAGAAGTATCTCTAGTGCTTTTTCTCACTCTCATTTTAGTTGCTGCAGTACATGGGTTTTTTCTGGGGGGAGAGATCAATGGAACATCTGTGTGATTGTAGTATTTGTTTTAGAACTGTCTTCTAGGGAAGTCCAGATGGGTGGGACAAGTAGTGTTCAACAGACATTGGCAGTGTATCTCTCTTGTGAGACAACAGAAAACATCAGTAGAATTCTCCTCTGAATTTGTACCAAAATGTTTTGTCACTGCATTAGGGAGCTGAAAGTTGTTTTTCCATAGGTCATGGACATCTTAGTCATGAATCAAAAGCCGTATCAGCTAGGACAATAAACCTTGCACTGACCCTAGACAAATCTAGATGTAAGACAAAAGGCAGCAGAGGAACATGGACAGTTCTGGTCAGAGCAGAATTTCAGCATGCCATCAGCCAGAGAGTGTAGCTTTCAACAGGTGTACTTTCCCAGTGCTGCTCCAGTCTCACATTAAACATCCCCTGCATATAGGGTGAATAGCTCAGAGTCCTTTGGAGTGCAGCTGCTATGAAAACATGAGATCGTTTTTGTCATTTCACAGAGTAAATAACAGAAGTCACCACCAACTGTTCTTGATCCTACAGGCAACCCTGTGTCAGCCGTCGTCACCTGCAATCTCTTTGTTGTTCCTGCACTGAGGAAAATGCAGGGTATCCTGGATCCTCGGCCTACTATTATCAAAGCCAGGGTAAGAAGTTTGTTCTCTATTTAAAAAGTCTATCAAGATGCAGAAGCATAGATCTGCATCTGAAAGGCTGTCTTCTTTGGGGAATCTGAGCCCTGGATTGCTTCTGTCAAATCAAATGAAGTTCATACGAAGCAGAAACACCTTCTCCATCTCTATTAATGAATATATTCTATTCCATAACTTCTGAGAATTGGGTGCATTTAATGCAGCAAGATGCACAGATGCAGGGGCATCCACTTGTGTTTTTAAACACCTTTGGTAAAAAAGTAAAGCAATCTGGGACTGCTTAATAAGTTGGATAGTTCTGTTTGCAGTAGAACATACAAACTTTAAAGCCTTTCTGTTCCTGAGTTATTTACACAAATAACCCACATTATCCACACTGTAAGCTATATAAATCCCTTAAACTATTAATTTCACTTTTATGAGAAGTCATGGATATTGTCACTGTTTAATGTAGATTCAAGGCATGTTATTATGATGTATTACTCTTCTGGTTTTGGTTCAAATAAGTACCAAAGGACTCATTACCTATTATAGTTTCCTAGTGTCCTTAGCTATGCACTTATCTCTCGCTTATCCCATGTCTCTCTTTTGTACTTCCTCAGGCATCTAGATTTTTATTTATCTCATAGACTGAAAATGATAAAGCTTTTTTTTCAAGAGAAATACTATTTTTAAACTTTTGGTAAAGGAAAAAATTTGGTGTATTCCACTTAATGCATGCAGACTCCATCACACTCTTTGATATAATACTACAGTTGTATTTCACTTAAATACTGCAGCCTCTACCTTCTGCAGTTTTTGATCTTGCACTAGACACCCTCTGAGCTTAAAAGGAGAGTTTTTTAAAAGTGCATTTTTAAGGTAAAGCATTTGGGCAAATGATGCTGTGAAGTCAGTGCAACCTGAACGTGTGACATAGTCTTCCTTTCTTTGCTTCTTCTGCAGTTATCATGTGATGTAAAATTGGACCCTCGCCCAGAGTACCACCGGTGCATACTGACTTGGCATCACCAAGAACCACTACCTTGGGCACAGAGTACAGGTTAGTGCTCAATTACACAGACTGACTGATGCACTCACACAGGTCTTTGCCTTCCTACATATGTCTAAAAACTACTAAGGCTGTGGACATCTCTTTTGTGTAGCCTTACTTACAGAGGCTTTGCTGACACGCTTGTGCATGTGCATACACGTATGTTGGTATAAAATTCAGTTAGGATGTGGCTTTCCAGCTTAACCATTACAACTCCCCCTTTCTGAATAACTTGCCTTTATACACACACACCTGTATGCCTGCATATGTGCACGCATTCCTTTTTATAAGCATCCACTCTTGTTTACTCGCATTCACAGGTGCGTTTTCTTATGTATGCTATTGTGTGGGTGCTAAACAAACAAGTTGGGGCATAGGTAGGAACAATACAAATACAAGAAGTGTGATCCTAGCTAGAGATGGCAGAACCCGCGTATGCCAAGACTTTTACGAGCTATGTTTGCCACCTAGGCATACTTTGAGATGCTCAGCTGTAGTTGATGTTAAGTGCTACATTTGAATACCTTTTTGCCTCTGTACTGCCAGAAGACTGACTCAGCCAGTTTCTCAAGAGATGCAGGTCAAATGATTTCTCTGTCAATCTGGAAGTTTGGAAACCAAGAAGCTAAAGGGCTTGACTTTTTAATGCATGTTAATTTTTCATGAGTACTACCATTATGATGCTGGTTATCTTCAGGACATGTTGTAAGGCCCAGAGTCCCAAAGAAACCTGTTCTTTCATGGTGATACATGTTACAGATTTGTGCAGTCAGAGACCATAACAGGGTCCAACCCTATGATCCCACTGGAAATTGCGAAGTCTGAAAGTTTCCAATTCCTCTTTTATTAGTTCTCAAGTTACAGCTTAAGCTGACTGTCTGTGAAAAGGGACCCCTACCCCAGATTGTGCCCTCCAGTTACTCCAATTATACATATTCCAATTACTGAATTTGAATTTCAGTTATATTCCAATAAATTTCATTTATTTATTTGTGGAATTGAAATATATTCCAAATATTCCAGTTACATTGGTACCCAGCATCTGATCGCCAAGTCCAAACACCTCTGGTTGGTGATCTCTTGATTTCTTAGTGGTTTTCTTTGTTGCTGGGCTGGCCTTCTTCTGAAGTTACCTCATTCTCTTGGAATTGTTTTCTTGCTCCTTATCTTCATTCTGTTTGCATCTGCTGAATTCAGCTAGTTCTGTGTTAGCAGCATTAGTTTTATGCAAAAGTTTATACTCTGCCGGCTCTTGCAGCTTAAGAGCTAAAGTTTACTACTTTAGCTACTAGTGCTTAGCTACTAATGCTAAATGAGACTATTCACAGAAGAAAATTCAGTTACACAAACTTGTTCTGTAACAGTATATTAAAAATGTTCAGGACTGTGCATTTGAGTCTGAAATTAGGTATACTATTTGAAAAACAAAGTAATTTTGATAGGATTAGAAATTCCAATAGAAAAGCAACTTACTATGATAAGATGTGAGGTACAGAGAATGTGGAAAGCAGTTAGTAAGGGAATGCGAGTTTAGAGAGTCAGAGCAATAAGAGGCTAACTAATGCTCTGTAGAGTTCTGTGTTTCCAGTCACCTTGGACCAGCAAGGTGCCAGCTCCATGAATAAGTTAGTGACAGGAACATCTTTGTAAGAACAGCTCTTGCTTCCACATTGTGGAATGTTGCAGCATTTGAATCTAACTGAACACCTAGCTGTCGTTTTTCTCTCTCTCTCCTGCAGGGAATCAGATGAGCAGTCGTCTGATGAGTATGCGCAGTGCCAACGGACTGTTGATGCTACCTCCAAAGACAGAGCAGTATGTGGAGCTTCATAAGGGGGAGGTGGTGGATGTCATGGTCATTGGAAGGCTATGATGTCACCAGCAAGAACGAAGCTTTGATGCATGTCCACATATCATTGACTGTATCCTGTAATATGCAACGGCACAGCTAGTTTTTCTGATTTGGATAAAAGTTGATCAGTATAGTCAACATCTTGAATTATATTTCAAATGGAATTTAAATAAATACCTTTTAAAAAAAAACCCTTTAAAACAAATCTTAACAAAGAAATTTATTCTGATTATATCAAAGCAACTTTTTCCTTTCCTTGCAATTGCTTTGTGTGTTCAATGCTAGTTCTAATAGCAGTAGCTTTTCGTAGACAGCAGTAGGTGCCTGCAGAACTTGTGTTTTTTCTCATCTTTAAGATACAACTACTTATGCTCTTAAGACAAGGCTGTCTGCTTATTTATACTAGCGTAGACAACACTTGGATTTCCCTTATTAGTATGCTTCATAACCGCTTCACAGAGAGCTTCTGCTTGTTCTTTATCTTGTATCTCGTGTTGATGTGCACAGTGCCAAAAGCAGAGTGGCTGCACTGGGAACCCGATGAAGCCCTGAGGTTTTCGCACCCCAACGCCCATTCAGGGATCTCTCTTGTCCTGGCAGCCACCCAGCTCAGTACTCTTGGGCAGTAACTGGATACCTTTTATTTCAACAAACAAAAAAAATTGCTTCCTTAAGTGCTGACAGCCTTTTTAACCAATACATTAAAAAATGTACAGAACTAAAAACTTTAAAAAATCAAAGACTGATCTTGTACAGATATTAGTGTTACCAGCATTCATGTGGAAATTAAATGAGCAAAGAAATAAAACTAATGTTAAACAACTCTGTACCATAACATTTTCTGTAATGATATTGAAACTTAAATGAATAAAAAAAATCCTCAATCATTATTTAAAATTTCATCTGTTTAGTCTCGGTGTTTGGGAAATAAAATTGTTTCAGAGGGTGTATTTGGGGTGGAGGAAGAGGACAGGAAGGAAGGGAAAGCAGTATATGGAATCAAGGGCCTTCGCTCATCATGAATGATCTCATGATACAGGGTGAGCTCTCACTCATCTCCCAAGGGACAAAATGTGGGGTTTTACAACTGAACTAGGCAAAACTGGAGAATACTTTCTGTTTTCTATCTAAATTGCATAACGGTAACAAATATTCCTTGTACTCCGCTGTGTCTTATTAAGTAGAGGTGGGTTTGTGCAGTTTTTTTTTCATGAGATACTGGGACTTTCCAGACCTTGATGTATGATGTGTTTTGGTAATCTCACACTTCATCTGTGATTAATACCATAGTAATGCCCTGCAACACTTTGCTTCTTAGAGTTTATGGGTAGAATGCTATCCTATCAATTCAATTTATGAAGCCAGAACGTGTCTGTAGCATGTTTTGATGACCTGGGGAGGACACAGAAAACTCTGAACAGTTCTGTCACAGTAAACCAGACCTATAGTTCTATGATAACAACAGAGGGCAGCTCTGAGGCTGGTTTTAAAACCAGCCTCTGCTGTGCAACAGCCTGGATATTCCCTGAACAAGTCATAGCACAGTCTGAAGGCAGGTGAACATATGCCATGCTTGAAGACACTCTAGAGACCGATCATTTAGAAAAATAGTAACACAACTTGCTGACCATGTTTCTTTGTTCTGGACTACATGTCCACATTGACGATATCTCTGTGTTTCTGGTACCAAATGAAATTCGTGAATGCCTGTGTTTACCAGTATTTTAAACCACAGAAAAAGGGAGAAAAAGTTCACTCATCTCTGAGAAATAATGTAGAACACTGACTATTGTAACCCAAATTAATATTTTACAGTTAAGAGTTACTATGGGCAGCACACATGTTGAAAATCAGAGATTAATAAAGGACACCAGTAACAACCTGAAGGATGATTGTTCCTGCAATTGGAGATGCTAGCAAAAAATAAAAGAGATGTGAGGAAACCTAGCCGGAAATATCTCGGGTCTAGATTGCATTCAAATCATTACTCAAATATGTCAGAGAAGAGCTGACAGTGCTTGCTGTGTATGGCTCTGTTTCAACTGTATCTTGGCATTTAACTCTTGACAACCCTTGCCACAAATAAAGTATTTAGAGGTTAATAAAGACTTTTTTTTTGTTAAGTCACTGGTAGTTTAAACTGCCTTAGCCACACCGCTGGTTCCAATAATGTCCTCTGCTCAGCATTCAAAGTTTTCTGCAAGAAAATAAGCTTTGCACTTTCTGAAAGAGAGGCACACACCCCAGCCTTCCTTAACACTGAAAGCTATAGCAGTGTTCTGGGGAGGTAACTCTGGGAGCCATATAATAAATCATGACTCAATCATTAAATATAAAATCTGAAGAATTTGCCTCAGTCATTGTAATATAAATGGATACAAATGTGAGAGAAACAGATAAATTCAAATGACAGTTTTATGATTCCCACCTTACAGTTTCAGGGAAAGTTGGAAGGTTCAGAAAAGAAATTAAGGACAAATGGATCTTTGAATACCTGGTGACTTTGGTTCAAGGGCTGTGACTTGCAACTGGAAACATTTTACAGAGTATTTTCACTGTTTTTACTTTTATAGATAAAGATTTTTCAGCATCAGGATAGTAACTTACTCAACGAGAAGCAGTACCAACAATGGCTGAAGAAAAGATTGGTCTGCCAACATCAGTAGTAGTATTCTTGCAGCATTTTCTTCAGTGCCTGTATATGGGAGTGATTGCCTGCAGTGAGCCTTCTGAGTCCTGTTCATCCAGCTGGGATAATCCTAGAGTGACCTACAAAATCCTGCAGAAACTTTTGTACACTGGCTAGCTGGTAGCAAAACCTGAACTATACATCTAGGTATGAAACATCATTCAAAAACTGGCTGCATTCACACAGATAAAGAGAAGAACAGACTGACTTCTTTCAAATATTAATTTCAAGACTTAAATTGCAGAAATTACAAAGTTAATTCTATCTTGGTATTAAAATATGCCAAACATGGAATGTCTTTGATATGTAGGTAGTTATTACTGTTATTACAGTATGAATCCAGAGATTAATAACCAACATGGGATCTAGCCTTTTGATTCCTGAGCTGAAGGACTGTACTTTTACCACACAATGGATGTTGCTAAAGGACATCATGGAGCTGGAATCACCCTGCAGGTTCTGTCTTTCTTCTCCCCAGCATGCTGCTCTGTATCAAGTGCTAAAGTTTGTATTCCTTGACATGTCTCAGTCCAGTAGATGCCTGAATAGTCTTTAGGCCACAGATGGACTACACATACCCTGCACTGACCGCAGAAGTTTCCAGTATAGTGACAGGGTCTGCACTGACAGGTTCCAAGCCTGTCAGTGTTGGAATGGCATGTGTCAGCACCATTGCCAGCATTTGGCAGCAATGTTCAGGGCCTGGTTAAAGTTACGCTCAGGAAAGCTCTACAGGCTGACACCAGCCCCAGCACTATGTCTGAGAACTGAGGCTTTGGTGAGACATCTTATTTTGGATGCCAAGGAAAGACGGCCCAGCACTTCCTGTGGTCCTCTGTCATGTTCTAATACTCCTCAAAAACAGCACCGTCACCTGAACTGCTACTGAGGGGGTTTGATAGCTAAGAGAGATACACATTAAATCAAAACAAACAAACAAAACCAACCAATCAGAAAAAAAACCCCAACATATCACAGCTTTGTTTCCTTACATAGTAAAAGCACTGAGGTGTTTCCAGCTGCCTATATTTCAGTGGCAAAGAGAAGCCAACCAAAGTGCCAGACAGCAAAAAGCCATCAGTATTGGTTAATGCTGCAGAAACATCGCTCAGCAATTGTGTAAAGATTTGTCAGCAATCATGTTCGATAGTTGCTTAAGGACAGAGTCTCATTCTTGCATTAATTTATTTGGTGTATTTATATCTATATAGCTTTGTACTTCTCCTGAGGAACTAGATGGGAAATTGAGAGCATCAGATGAGGAGTCAGAGCCTAGTTCATGCCGTGATATTAAAACAGTAGATTGTGTTGACATGTAATGCTCTTTACTTGCTTCCTTTTACCTGACAGGAGACAAACAACGAAAAGGAAGAGCATAGCTATTGAAATGCACAAAATTTGCCCAAAATTTTCTTTTTCCTTGGCTGGAAATTTTTCATACCAAGAAAAAGAAGCCTGGAAATTGTCTGTTGTTTATGCTGACACTTTCCAAACATTTCTGATATTTTTTTTATACCAAATAAATCCAGGAATATAGTCCCAATCTGACAGGGGTTTTTTTTGTTGTTGTTGGGGTTTTTTTTTTAGAGAGAGGTTATTGTATGCAATTCCCCAAAATCCAGGTAATAAACTCTTTGTTTAAATCCTTTATGTCTATGGCAGTCTTCCTGAAGCTTGCTAAATTCATCTGATGTTATTTCCATGAAAAAAGACAGATTTTTTTAGCACTACAAGACAGCCAGAGAAGAGCATTTATGCATGTAGTTAAAGAAAGAGACACTTCTAGAAGGTGACAACAAAGTGGTCAAAGTCACAAGTACTGACAAAGGATTTGCAGAAGGAAGAACAATTGCCTTAACTTCATGATGAAGACCGTGATCTCTTACAACTGCCAGTCCTGAATGGTTTGGAGATCCCTTCACCTTCCAGTCACCTTTGAGCCAGCCACTCTCAAAACACAAAATGCAGCATTTGCACCCTTCAGCATGATAACTGTCATCATCTGAACTTCCCTATTTACTCAGTGTGAAAAACACCCACACTGTTATTTCTTTTGTGTTTTCCTTTATGGATTTTTTGTGGGTTTTTGTTTTGTTGTGTTTTGTTTTGTTTTCTGTGACATCTGTTTTCTAGTAAGTGTATCCCAGAAAGGTGAGTCTCCATGTCAGATTTAAATGAAATGCAGAAACTTCTCAGGTAATTCATGGGGAGAAAAAGCCTGTGGGTTTTGCAAATGTTACAGGCTCATGTTGTTGCATGTTTTCTGGAAGGGCTTAGTGAGTCATATTCAGCATTAGATTAAGACTTGCTCTGTGTATTCATGCCATATTGCACACGAGCTGACAAAGCTCTTGGAATATAAAGCTTTCAAAAGAGCAATGCACGGATGCTCAGTAGCTCTCTTGTTATCACACTAGCCTGTCTGTGATTACTTGCTCCACCTCAGCACTGCATAGTTCCATCCGGCATGCTGTGTACCTGCACAAGGACTTCTGCATTTGCACAGCACAGGCAGCCAACTTAATTTTCGAAGACTTAATTCATAAGAAAAACTGAAGTCTAATTCTACACCAGTAACTCCACAGATAGTCTGAACACATCAAAGAAGCACATGCACTGTCATGACCTTCGTAACTAGGGATTCAAAAGTAAAAAAAAGATAATTAAAATCTCTCCTGCAAAAGAGGCTCACATCTCAAGAAGAAAGTATAAACCAATGGTAAGTAAATAATGATTTGTCTTCCAAATACCATCTCCAGCATCCAGTATTTGTGGCAAGAACTCCCATATGTTCACATTGTGAAGCATTATATCCTCTATTTTGTCCTGAATCTGCTGCCTCCTGGATCTGCTTGATACCTCTTAGGCTTTTGCGTCAGCGCAAAGAGAAGTCACCCTCACTTTGCCACCTGTAGTTATAGAGAGCTGTCTTCTGGATTAGAGTCCTAATCTATGTAGTCTGCCCTTCATGCTTGTGTTCTACATCAAAGAATCCATAAAGTGGCTTGTCCCTGTTGCTCCTCTCTACCCTTTTCAGTTTTACTATATTCTAACACAAGGAAACCAGGGCTACACATAATCATCACTATCTTGTATAACCACAAAATTCCTTTTGTTCTCTACTTCCTAGTTTCCTAGTAGTTTCAGTGCTTCTGATCAATGCAATATTAAGGGCATTAAAATACTGATAACCTTAAAGTCTTAACTGACAGCACTCAACCTAAAAACTGTTATTAGAACAGTCCAAGAAAGTGAGTTTTTTTCTTATACACATCATTCTACATTTATCTGTTGTATTTCCTCAGCTTCCACTCAATTCTCAGCAAACCCTCTGCATTTCTTGGTCTTTACAGGTGAGTACCTTCCTTTAATTTAATCTGATAATGCAGACTGCACTGATTACTTCACCTGAGACTGCTCAGAGTGTGAAAAAACCTGCTTTAGTAGCTTGACAACTATCCTGTAACACTAATGTTTTACCTTATTATGCATAATCTTTTCTTGAGGTTTATTACCAGCTGGATTGCCCACTGGTGCTGACAGGCTCTTCATCTCTGTTCTTTGTTAGGGTACTGTTGCATTGCTTTGGAGAACTGCCAGCTGACCTAATAAATCCCACCTAAGNGGAATTAGCTCACAGGAATGTGTAGGTGAATGAACTGGGGCCAGTGCTGATTCCAGATGGTTGTTTGTGGTGTATGGTGCCTTTCCACTAGCACAGCCTATTGGGGCTTTTGTGTCAGCACTAGGTATTGAATAATGAAAATAAAAATGGCCTAAAATCTGCCAGTCTTTCAAGAGGGAAGAGGTACACATGCCGATGCCATCTAAATGAAAGATAGTTGGCATGGTACACCCATGACTGACTTTCTGTAATTTGCTCCCTGTTGGACAGATCAAATCAATTTGCCCAATGTGCTATGAAAAGCAAAAGAACAGAGCAGAAGACAGGATTTAATATGCTCATGACCGCCTGTCTTGTTAAGGATTCACGCTGCTGCCTTCTCCATTAGCTGGAGTTCTAAGAGGTGGTGGGTTGGAGTAAATTTAAAAAAACAACAACATTGAAAATAACAGTCCTTTGTCTGATGGAGCAATAAAAAGGCCACTACAAAGGAGTATATAGATGATGGCAGGTGGACAAAACCAAGTAACACCTCGGAGCTACTCCAAGGCCCCACTGCGGGAGGCATGAAACCCATCAAAGACCCATCCCCACAAACCCAGGTTTGTCAGCTGGAAACCCAACTTCAGGGCTAAAGGAGATGCCTTGACTAGGCCCCTCCCATGGCTGTCACTGGAGTGTCTTAACCCCTGCTCAGGTGTGAAACCCACCAACATGAGGCAATGGGAAGGCTCTCACAAACAACTTTAAGACTTTGGGACGTTACTGCTTGGGAGTGTGGGACACATAAGATGCAGGGGGAAAGCGTTTTAGGACTGCACAAGACTTAAGGCACGGTTAAGAGAAGAATCAAAAGAAGACTGTGGGAGAAGCTAGCTACTGGGTGAGCTCCCTCCTACTGAGGGGAATCTCAGACAACTTCTGGAGAGACCATGGGGTCTGCATGTCATAAGACCCACTTTAAGGGGAGGGATGGCCTTGACAAGTGCAAGGTCCTACACCAGACTTGGAAAATCCCAAGCACAAATACAGACTGGGCAAAGAATGGGTAGAGAGCAGTCCTGAGGAGAAGGACTTGGAGGTATTGGTTGATGAAAAGCTTAACATGAACCAGCAATGTGTGCTTGCAGCCCAGAAAGCCAACAAAATTCTGGGCTACATCAAAAGAAGTCTGCCCAGCAGGTCAAGGAAGTCGATTCTTCCTCTCTACTCTCCTCTCATGAAACCCCTCCTGCAATACTGTGTCTGGCTGTGCCTCCCCCCACCCTGCTACACACACACCCACACCAGAAGAAGGACATGTAACTGTTGAAATGAGGCCACAGGAGTGTCATGAAGATGATCAGAAGGCTGGAGCACCTCTTTTAAGAGGACAGGCTGAGAGAGTTGGGATTGTTCAACCTAGAGAAGATAACACTCCAAGAAGACTTATTGCAGCCTTCTAATTAATTGGAGTGACCTACAGGATAGCTGGAGAGCCACTTTTTACAACACCACATAGTGACAGGGTGAGGAGTAATGGCTTCAAGCTGGAAGAAGATAGATTTAGATTAGACATTAGGAGGGAATTCTTCATTGTGAGGGTGATGAGGCACTGCAATAGGCTGCCCAGAGAAACTGAGGAAGCTCCATCCCTGGAAGTCACAGAACAATAGAATTGCTAATCTTGGAAAATGCCTTTAAGATAATTGAGTCCAAATTAACTCAACTACCATGGCCACTAAACTGTATCCTGAAATGCCACATCTACACACTTCTTGAACTCCAGTTCAAGACTGGATCCAATAGAAAGTCAGTTTCACCGCCTCACTACTTTCTCAGGAAAGAAGTTTTTCCTAATGTGCAGGCTAAACCTCCCCAACACAATCCTAACCCTTTCACTCTACTCCTGTCACTGATACATGGGAGTGGAGAGGATACCAACACCAGCATCACTCTAACCTCCTTTCAGGAGGCTGAATACGACACTAAGTTGAGTGGCAGTTAACTTCTGAGAGGATTGATGATGTCACATGGGGGTGATGATGCAGCAGAGGAGCAGGTGTGAGGGATGGGGGCAGCCTTCCTAAGAGGGGTGTATGCAACCCTGAATATTTGAAATACCTGAACAGTCTTGGACAAGATTAAGAAATATTAAAAACTGTAAGTATTAGTGTGATGTGTTCCAACAGAGAAAAAGCTCTCATGATTATCTAGATATTGAAGAAAGGTATTAATTTATATGTAAAAAAGACTTTGAAATGACCCCCCCCTGTATCTCCCATATGAAATACAAAGGTTTCTAGAATATAAAAGCAAATCTTAAGCAGAGCCACATAGGGTTTTGAACTATAAATATAAACTGTGTGTATATAAATTAAAATCAGTGGATTTTCCTAGGTGTGTCTCCTGGGGTTTTGTTCAAAATTTAAATGGAAAAAAGCCTGAACTGAGTCAAGCTGAGCTGCTCCCCAGGCACAAAGCAGGAGATGCCCTGTCAGTGCTCAGTGCTGCCGCCATGTGTTTCATTGCCGGCACTGCAGTGGTGCGGCGGCGCCTGCCGCGCCGTCAGTTCCCTGCTGCTGCCTTGTATTTAAATGCCTTGAATGCTTAACATGCCTGAACACTCTTGGGCTCGGTGAGGAGGGGAGAGAGAAAAGTATTTAAACTCGTAGCTATTGGTGTGAGGAGTAAAATAGACAGAAATATCTTATTTTTATATAGATATTTAAAACTTGTATTAATTTACAGTTTAAAAAATTATTTAAAAATAAAAAGCCCATACCTACTCCGTTCTGGAAAGGATTTTAGGAGATGGAAACCTGTGCTGCAGTGGGGCCGGCGCCTTCTTAGTGAGTTGGCAGCATCGAACCCCTCGTTGCTAAGGGACCGAAGCTGTGCGTTGCTATGGACCCTGCGCATGCGTTGTAGAGCGCCACATTTTTACACATGCGCTACGCAGGCGGAGTCGGTCCAACGCGAGTCCATCCCAATGGAACCGAGCCGAGCCGACGGAGCCGTCGGCGAGATCCGGCGTCTTGCAGAGTTGTGAGCAGCCCGGGGTGCCTGCGAACCGCTGTCTTCTCGAGGAAGGGGAAGGAAATATCTCTCACATTCACTGAGAGACCTTTGTTCTTTTTCTCTCTTACATGAGGATTCAGCAAATCAATTGATCAGATGCGATGGACGTGAGACACTTAAGTAATGGACTTTGGAGTTGCTTCATCTATAGCCTCCTTTTAGTTTAAATAGAAAAAGCGGAAGACAGCAGTCTGCCCTTTCTGTATTACATAGTCAGTCTAAGCAGCTATTCTGTGCAGATCAGGGGCTGTAAATAAGTGTAACTACAGAACTGAGCCTAAACAGTTTAATATCTAATTCTAAGGCGGTTTCTAAAATGCCTGCAAGTGCTATTTCTGCCAATGATTTAAAACCTTGAGCTCCTCTCTCTATCCCAGACAGCGATAACCTTTCACAAGCCCCCACTTCCCCTCCCGATTTGAGGCCGATCGCCTGGCACGGCCGCGGGCGCCGGCACAGCTGAGCTCGCTGCCATGCCGCGGGGGCTGCGCCTTGCTACAGACGCGGCGCCTGCTCCGCTGCCTCCTGCTCTCACCCTCACTGCTGCCACCGTGCGGCCACGCGTGGGCACTGCTCGCTGCCGCACGCAAACCGCCCCGCCCCGTGCGCCCCAAGGGCAGTTTTAGCCACAGGCTGTTTGCAGAGTCAGGTTGAGTTTGCCCAGACCGGACACAGCGGGTTATGATTTGGTGCTGTTTCCCTGTATTGTCCAGTGCCCTCCCAGTGAACCCCAATATTACACAGTCATGACTACTGTTGCCAGTAACCCCAAAATTCCTTCCCAGTGCTTCCCATGTGGCTGCAGTGTCCTCCCAGTATCCCAAACTCTCTGATCCTACTAGTAAGATCAAGTGCTGCCCAGTTTCTTCCAGTGCTTCCAGTAACTTCAAAATCTCATCCAACCGCTCCCAGTAACACTATGTGCACTCCCAGCCTCTCCTAGTACTCCCAGTATGGCCCCAGTGTCCTCCCAGGCCCTCCCAGTAACTTCAAATTCCCTTCCTAGTGTTGACAGTGCTGCTGCTGCCCTCCCAAATCTCCCAGTAACCTCCAGATATCCTTTCCAGTGCTGTCATTGCTCCCAGTGTGGCCCTGGTGTCCTTCCAGTACCACAGTATCACAAATTCACAAACTCACTTCCCAGTGCTAGCAATAACACCAAGTGCACCCTCCTGGTGCTCCAAATAATACTCAATGGCCCCCAGTCCCTCCTGCTGTTCCAGGTAACACACAATGCCTCCCAGTGTGGCCCCACTGCCTCCCAGTCCCTCCCAGTGCTTCCAGTAACTCCAAGATCTCATCAAAGTCCTCCCAGTAACTATGTGCACTCTCGGTCCCTCCTAGTATGTCCCTGGAGTCCTCCCAGTGCTTCCAGTAGTTCCAAAATCTGTTCCCAGGTGTCCCAGTAACAACTGGTGTCCTCCCAGTATTCCAAATAACTGCAAATTCCTTTCTAGTGCTCCCAATGCCTTTCCAGTTTTCTTAGTGCTCCTAGTAACTCCCAGATCTCCTTCCCTGTGACCCCAGTGACCTCAGTTTCTCTCAGCATCCCAAACTCTCTTCCCAGTGCTAGCATTAACATCAAGTGCTGCCCGATCTCTGACAGTGCTCCCAGTAATACCTGATGCCTCCCAATGCTCCCAATAATACCCAGGGTCCCCCAAACCCTGCTGGTACTCCCAGCAATTCCAAAACTCTTTCTCAGGTCTCCCAGTAATACCCAGTGCCCCCCAGCCCATCCCAGTGCTCCCAGAAACTCCAAAATCCCCTCCTAGTACTTCCAGACCTCCCAGTGCCTTCCCAGACCCACCGGCGCTCCCAGAAACTCCAAAATCTCATCCAAGTCCTCCCACTGACACTACATGCACACCCAGTCCCTCCTCATGCTCCCAGTGTGGCTCCAGTGTCCTCTCAGTCCCTCCCAGTACTCCAAGCAATTCCCAAGTTCCCTTCCTTCTGCTCCTACTTATCCCCATGTCATCCCAGTGTCTCTTTGTGCTCCCAATATACCCCCAGTGTCCTTCCAGTAAATCCAAATTCTATTCCTAGTGCTCAAAAAAACCTCCAAATCTCCTTCCCAGTGCCTTCCAGTGACTCCCACAGTGCCTCCCAGTATTCCTGTGAGCCAACAAGTCTCCTTCCCAGTGTTCCAAGTTCCACCCTACTCCCTTACAGTCCTTCCCATTAACCCCAAAATCCCTTCCTGGTGCTCCCACTAACACCCAGCACCCTCCAAACATCTCCAAGTACTTTCAGTATGCCTCTTGTGTCCTCCCACTGCTTCCAGTAACCCCAAATCTCCTTCCCAGTGCTCCCAGTGTTCACTCAGTTCCTCCCAGTATCCCAATCTCTCTTCCCAGTACTAGCAGTACTACCAAGTGCTTCCCAGTCCCTCCTGGTGTTTCAAATAATACCCAGTACCCTCCAGTCTCTCCCGGTGTCCCCAGTAACTCCAAAATCTCTTCCCAATGTTCCAAGTAATTCCTATTGACCTCCCAGTCTGTCTCAGTGCCCCCAGTGCTGCTGGTAACTGTAAAATCCCTTCCCCATGCACCTAGTTACACTAAGACCCTCCCAGTAACGCCAGCGTCCCTTTCCAGAACTCCCAGTGCTTTTCCAAGCCTCCTAGTGCTCCTAGTAACCCACAAATCTCTGTCCCAGTGCTGCCATTTTTCCCACTGTGGCCCCAATAACTTCTCAGTTCCTCCCAGTCTCCCAAACTCTCTTTCCAGTGCTACCAGTAACACCAAGTACTGCCCAGCATCTGCCAGTGCTCCCAGTAACACTCAATCCTTTCCTGGGATTCCCAGTAATACCATGTCTTCCCAGTCCCTTCTAGTGCTCCCAGCAATTCCAAAGCCATTTTCTGGGGCTCCCAGTAATACCAAGTGACCTCCCAATCCCACCTAATTCCTTCCCAGGGCTCCCAATAAAACCCAGAGTTCCTCAGGTCCTAAGAACACCCAGCTGCAGTGTGTGCCTGATGTCACCTTGTGGGTGAGATCCCTGTGGCTGCCTGTCCAAAAGTACCTGGGCTCTTACTGGAACTATTGGACTTTGTCTCTCTTTTCTTGCAGTGCCCCAAGAAGGAGTTGTACTAACACAGGTTCAGAGAGCTGGAACAATTCGATGGTTTAATTTATCAGAGGAACAGGCACAAGAGATTTGTGACTGCCAATAATAAATGCATCGACTGCAGGGTGGTCTCAGGGTAGTAAATCTTGGGGAGTATCCAACACAGTCAGAGATGCAGACCTGTGCAACAGCACTGCTAGAAGAGAAAAGCAGCAAAAGCTCAGCTGTGTGTTGAAGGTACAAATCTTACCAAGAAAGATGTCCCTGGCATTGGGTGGAGAAAAACGAGCACAGCCTGTCAGCCCTCCACATCTCTGTCTTTCCTTCCACGATGCCATATGGGAGGTGGGGGATGTGGTGATGCAGCAGAGGCGCAGGTGAGTGAGGGATGGGGGCAGCCTCCTTAAAAGGGTGCTTGCAGCCCTGAATGTTTGAAATGCCTGAAAATTCTTGGAGGGAATTAAAAAGCATTAAAACGTGTAAGTGTGTGTGGTGTTCCAACAGAAAGAAAGAAAGCTCTCGCTTTTATGTAGATATTGAAAAATGGTTTTAATTTTAAATTACCCCCTCGTATCTCCTCTAGAATATAAAATTCTAAGTAGAGCTACATGGGGTTGTGAATTATAGACATAAAGTGTGTGCATATATAAATTTAAGATAGTGGATCTTCCTTTGTGTCTTGTTGGATGGTTTAAAATTTAGATGGAAAAAAATCTTGAGAGCTCAGCTGATCTGATTCCCAAGCTCAGGGACTGGAGCTGGCCCGTCAGTGGTCAGTGCTGTCACCGTGTGTTTAGTTGTGGGCAGCGCAGTTGTGCGGCGACGTGTGCGCTCCCCACCGCCGCCATCGGCGTTCAGTGATGCCACCGTGCGTTTAATTGCAGCTACTGTGCACGGTGATGCTGCCTCCTCTCTGAATGCCCTGAATGCCTCAAAATTCTTGGGGAGTCGTGGGGAAGGACAGAGGTAGAGATAAAAAAATTATTTAAGCTTGTAAGTGTTTTACTGTGAACAGTTGAATCTACTCTGTCTCAAAAGGATTGCAGAAGATGGAAACACTGCCATGCTGCCATGGGGCCGGCATCACCTTAGCGAGTCAGCGCCCCCGCTATGAAAGCCCTGGTTGCCGTGGAGTGCCAAGCCCTGGCTGCTGCGGAGTGCCAAGCCCTGGCTGCTGCGGAGTGCCAAGCCCTGGCTGCCGTGGAGTGCCAAGCCCTGGTTGCCGTGGAGTGCGAAACCCTGGTTGCGGCGGACGGCCAAGCACC
>VWZI01019102.1:5782-19453 GCA_013396835.1 Psilopogon haemacephalus | reverse complement strand
GGAGTGCCAAGCCCTGGTTGCCGTGGAGTGCCAAGCCCTGGTTGCTGCGGAGTGCCAAGCCCTGGTTGCTGCGGAGTGCCAAGCCCTGGTTGCTGCGGAGTGCCAAGCCCTGGTTGCCGTGGAGTGCGTCACGCCGCAAGTGTTTGGCGTGAGCATTGCAGAGCACTGCCTTCTTGTGCATACGCTATGGAGGTGGAGTTGAGTGGCAACGAGCCGAGCCAGATGGAGCAGAGGTCAGGCTCAGACAGAGCTAAATAGGAAGCAGCCGAGCAGGACGGTGCCGCCAGGGGAGGAAAAGCTGTCATGTTGACTGAGAGAGCTTCGTTCTTTTAGTCTCTTACACGAGGATTCAGCAAAGGAATTGATCAATGGATCTGAGGCGCGTTTTGGAGCAACTCGTGTAAGTAGTGGACTTTAAAGTTTCTTATTTTTAGTTTAAACAGAAAAAAAAATTGGAACAGAGCGGTCTGCACTCCCCGTGTTACATGGTCTATCTAAGCAGCTGTTCTGTGCAGTGTAGACTGTAAATAAGTGTAACTAGAGAACCAGTCCTAAGTAGTCTGATGTCTAATGGTAAGGTTTCTAAACTGCCCAAAATGCTATTTATAGCAGGGATTTAAAACCTTGACCCTCCCCTCTAAATATCTCTTTATCTGAGGTAGAGAAACCCTTTCAAAAGCCCCACTTCTCTTTTCTGCCTTTTTTCCTCCCGATTTGGGGCCCCAGTTTTTCTAGCGCTTCCAGTAACTCCCAAACCACCTTCACATTGCTCTGAGAGTGGCCCCAGTGTCCTCCCAGTATCCTATAACCTCTTTCCAGTGCTAGCAGTAACACCAAGTGCTGCCTGGTCTTTCTCAGTGCTCCAAGTAGTATCTGGTGCACCCCAGTCCCCCCCAGTGCTTCCAGTAACTGCAAAATCACTTTCTATTCCTCCACGCAATACCCAGTGGCTTCCCAGTCCCTCCCAGTGCTCCCAGTAAACCTCAAATCTACTTCATGGTGCTCCCAGAAACACTCCGTGCCCTCCAAGTCTCTCCTGCTGCTCCAAGTATGGCCTCAGTCCCTCCCAGTGCTCCCAGTAGCTCCAGATTCCCTTACTAGTGCTCCAAGCAACCGTACTCCCAGTAACTGCAAAATCCCATTCAAATGCTTGCAGTCTCTCCTAGTGCTCCCAGTATGGTCCAGTGTTGTTCCAAAGCCTCCCAGTAACTCCAGATTGCCTTTCTAGTGCACCCAGTAACCCCCAAATCTCCTTCGCGGTGCTCCCAATGTGGCCCCAGTGTCTTCCCAGTATCCCAACCTCTCTGATGTTCCCAGTAACACTTCTGGCGTTGCTATGGACGCGGGCATGTGCCGCACGCTCTCGCCCGCACTGCTGCCGCCATGTGGCCACTGGCAGGAACTGCTCTGTTCGGTGGCTACATGCAGCAGGCGTTCGCGGGCTGGTGCCTTGCTCTATGTTCCGTGGCTCTTGGCCGAATAGGAGCCACAGGGGAAGGGAATTCGAACATGTGGTGGGTTAAAGGGTGAGGCTTCCTGTAAAATCACTGTGGAGGGGTNGGGTGGGGTGGTGTATGGGTACATCTAAAGTGGGTTTGGGTGTATCAAAAGGTGTTTTGGGGCCGACAAAAGGGGTCTGGAGGCCTCTAGGGTCTTTTATGGAGTAGTGGAGTCTCAGGGTTTGTGAGCTTGCAGTATTTAGGGGTGTTTCACTCTGGTTTTCAGTGTCCATGCATGCCTGGAAGCACCAGCCATTGCCGCCACCACCATCTGAAAGGGGTCTGGTGGCATCTGAAGGGGTTTTGAGGATGATGAGGGGATATGGGGGCATCTAAAAAGGTCTTAGGGCAACTATAATGGGTCTAAGGGTAGCAAAAGAACTTTTGGGGGCATTTAAAGGGGTGTGGGGACATCTAAGGGGCAACTAAATTGGTGTGTGGGCATCTAAAGTGAGTCTGGGAACATCTAATGGAGTTCTGTGAGCATCTAGAGGAGGTCTGGGACCCTCTTAAGGGTGTCTGCAGGCATCTAAAGTGCATGGGAGGATATCAAAAGGGGCTAGGGGGGCATCTAAGGAGGTCTTGGGGCCTCTGGACTTTCCCTTGCAGGCTCCCAGGGGGTCTCTGGAGGGTCCTGAAAGAGCTGGGGATGCTCTCAGTGATGTTTAGTAGTTTCTCTGGGGTCTTCTATGGAGTCATGAGGTCTCACATTTTGGAGTTCCACGGGGGTCTCACTCTGGTTTTCGGTGTTCCTTCTGGCCCAGGACCCCCAGACACATCCTTCCTGATATCTAAAGGTGATGTGGGGGCATCTAAAGCAGATTTGAAGGTGATGAGGGGGTGTGTAGGGGGCATCTAAAGGAGATCTGTGAGCATTTACAGGGAGTCCAAGGCTGTCTTAAGGGCATCTGTGAGTATCTAAAATGGGTCAGGGGGGCATCAAAGGGGGATTTGCATGCATCTACAGAGTTGTGGTGTCATAGGGAGGCATCTCTTCAGGGTCCTGAAGGAGATGGGGAGGTCTTCAGTGTGGTTTCGGGGTCTCTGTTGGATCCCCTGGGTGTCTGGGTTGTTCTATGATGTTGCAGGGACTGAGCCCACCTGTGCCGCAGACTCTCGCACTGACTGCTGCCGTCTTGTGGCCACAGTGAGGTACTGCTTTCTGCCACCTGCTCTTAGGGAGTCTGAGTGGCCTCTCAAGGGGCTTATGAGGCACATAAAGGTGGGGGTTTCTGCATCTAAAGAGGTCTTGTGGGCGTCTAAACTGGTCTGGCAGCCTCTGGAAGCTCCCTTGTGGGTTTCTGGGAGTGTCTGGAGGGTCCCACAGAATTTGAGGGGGTCTCACTCTGGTTGTCAGTGTCCCTTTGGGCCTGGGACCTCCACCTGTCCACCCCTGGCATCTAAAGGCAATGTGGAGGCATCTAGAGGGGTCCTTGAGGATAGAAAAGGTGGTATGAGGGCATGTTGAATGGGTCTGGGATGTGGACATGCTGGAGCATGTCTAGAGAAGGGCCACAAGGATGCTCAGAGGGCTGGAGCACCTCTGCTGTGAGGACAGACTGAAGGAGTTTGGGCTGTTCAGTTTGGAGAAGAGGAGGCTCTGAGGTGACCTTATTATGGCCTTCCAGTATCTGAAGGGGGCCTACAGAAAAGCTGGGGAGGGACTTTTTAGGCTATCAGGTAGTGACAGGACTAGGGACAACGGAGCAAAGTTGGAGGTGGGGAAATTCAGACTGGATGTGAGGAGGGAGTTGTTCAGCATAAGGGTGGTGAGAACCTGGAATGGGTTTCCTGGGGCAACTGGCTGAGGCTCTGTCCAGCCTGATCTAGGGTAGGGTGTCCCTGTCCGTGGCAGAGGGGCTGAAACTAGATGATCCTTGTGGTCCCTTCCAACCCTGACTGATTCTATGAAAATTGGAGGGGGTCTTCAGATGTGGCGAGTAGCCTCTGCCCTGGTGAGACCAATCAGTAGTGTTGCTGAAGCTAAGATTTCCATCAGGGAACTTTTTCCTTTAGGGACATTATTGTAGCATTTTTCATTAAGTAGGTAGCAAGAAATAAAAGCTATCTGGGTCTCATTGCTGTGGTGCCAAAGCAGTTCAGATCTTCAGCTGGGCATGCTGCTTTCTGCTCATGGCTGTCATTTGGAAGAGCAGTCATTGTGTGAGCAGATTCTGCCAGAGCTGTAGTTTGTGTAGTCAAAACTTCTTGTTTATGAAGTGATGGAAATGGAGACAGAAAACCTAACAGCACCAGGGAAGTTTAGCATGTGCTGGGTTAAAGGTTGAGGCTGTTTCCTGTAAAAGACTTTTGTGTGCATGTTTGTTTGTGTGGGTTTTTTTACTGTTGTTTCACTTCTGGGATGTATTTAATGTACCTTCCTTTCTACTTTGCAATTGAAGAGCTGTTGTTTCTTACTTGCAGCACACTCCTAAAGGACAGGTAGCTGGATTTCATTGCCGTTCAAATGGGCTGTTGTAGCAGAAGGAAGCTGTGGATGGCTGAGCCAAAAATTCAGCGTCTGGAAGGGTTGGGTGCTGCCCTGGGTGCCTACAAGGATTCAGCAGATCAGCTGATCAGAGGGGTCTGAGACATGTTTTAGGACAACTTAGGTAAGTATCCAGAGTATTACTGTAACGCTGGTGCTAGTTAAAGTACAGAGAGTGCAGCACTGGATGTTTCCTATTGCATCTTCCACCCAGCTGCATTCTGCAATCCCTATAAGAACATCTGTTGGATTTGTAGAGTGCAAATCTGTTGGATTTGCAGAGGCGTAAAGGGAATCGTGAGTTTGGTGTACCTGGACACAGAAAACTCATCTGTCTTTCACATGGTGGGGGAGTGATCGTGCAGCAGAGGAGCCAGGTGAGTGAGGGATGGGACAGCCTCCCAAAAAGGCTGCCTGCAGCCTTGAATGTTTGAAATGCCCAAGAATCCTTGGCAGGCATTAAAAACCATTAAAGCCCATAAGTGTTAGCTTGTGGTGTTGCAACAGAGAAAAAGCTCTCATTTTTATCTAGATACTGAAGAATGGTATTCATTGATGTGTTAAAAAGACTTTGAAACGCCACACCCCTCCCATCTCCTCTATGGCTTCTAGAATATAAAAGCAAATCCAAAGAATTTTGAAATATAAATATAAATTGTGTATATATAAATTAAAAATACTGCATTTTCCTTTGTGTGTCTTGTTGCTTGTTTGGGAAGTGCTTGCCAGCAGGAATTCAGGAGCTGGGAATATAATGCTCATTAAATTTGAAAATGAAGTTTCAGAGCTTGCCCAGCTGCCTCTCGATATTGCTGTCCCTACTGCAGAGGGCTTGGCAGGCTCCATCCCTCTCTGGGGGAAGGAACGAGTGGGTTACTGAACTTCAGAGTCTACAAAGAGGGGACCATATTGGATTGAGGTGACCTTCAACTGGAAGGACAGTTGTGTGGAAGCTCTGGGCACCTTGCAGTTTGTTCCTATCAGCACATCTGGCAGCCATGTGCTGTGCCTTATGCCTCGTCCCCAGAAAGGCTTTGCTAGGTGAATTGTTCAGGTTCTTTCTCCCCATGTCTCAGTTTCTCTGACTATAAAATGAGTCATCCAAGGGCAAACTGTTCTGGGCCCATTCTCTGATATGCTCCAGAAAAGAGTAAAGACTAGTCACCCTCCAGAGTATAACCCTCAGCCCACCACTGCCTTGCACACACTTCTGTCACCAGCTCCTCCTTCTCCAGCCTGCTGGGCTTTTTCCATGCTGTCTTCTGACCCAGCAGACATTAGGGCTTGTTTTGCCTGCTGCATTCCCTCAGCACCTCCACCCACATACTTCTTCCTGACTGCTGCATAATGGACCTGAAAACACAGGACTGAAATGCATTATCTGGTATTTAATTTGGACTTGAGAGTTTAATGAGACTTTGGAGGTTCTGCCACTATCAGCCTCCACATCCTGCAACCTGCAGTCACGTTCCCTGAATTGAACACATCCCCACTATACATGTATGAGTGCATACTTAACATGCTCTCCAACATCATCCACCCTTTGCAGAACTGTTGCTTTTAACTGCTTATGGCAGGAGCATTGGATAAGATGACCTTTGAGGGTTCCTTCCAACCTGATGCAGTTTGTGAATCGGAGAACTCCTCTCTCTGTCCGTGCCTCCCCCCGGGGTCCTGGGGTCATAGGGCAAATGTAGAGACTAAATCTCCATCAGTCATATCTCATAATTCAAAAAACATCTCACACAAAGATGGTCCTGAAAACGGGGAAGAGCAGCAACTTAATAAATAGAAGCAAAAGTCTCTTCACTCCCATTAACCACTAAGCTTTGAACCCTTCCACATGCAGTTCTGGGGAAACAGACAGGAGAAGGACAGCAAGAGGCAGAGTCTTCTCCCAGTGCCCTGGGGATCTGCCCAGCAGTGCTTTTAAACTCAAATTTGACTCCTGTCTGGCCTGCCAGCCTTGGGAATTCAGTCTCTGAAGACTCAAATTTCTTGCTTGTGCCCTGTCACCCTGAAGTTTTAACTCCAAGCCCATATAGGCTCCTTCTCAGATTGTTGTCCCTGCAATGACCCTGAAAAATGGACTTTGTCTCCTCTTCCTCTTCACTTACCTTCTTCCTTTCCCTGGGTCAAACCCCCCAAGACTAATGTCAGGGGGTCTCTCTGGACACCGCAATCCTGAGCCCAAACATTCCTTCAAAGATCCTGGGGCTGCAGGAAGAGGAAGAAGCAGATGCAGCTGAAACAGTGCCAAGTAGGTGGAGAGGTGGGAGCTGCAAGCTGCATCAAAGGATCTGGCCCAAACACCAGAAGTGGCTGGTAGGTGTCGCAAAACTGCTGCTGCACCCCAAGCAGGAGCCAGCACATAACATTCAGAGGGGCTGATGAAAGGCTGTGAAACACTGCACTCCAAGAGCCGTGCAGCCTGAAATAGTCCAGCTCTGAGCCAAACCCTGAGACTCAGCTAGCTGCTCCCAGCCAAAGTAGCTGGTGGACAGGGCTCCCTCCTGGGGGCAGGTGCTGGGAAAGAGCTCAGAGCTGCTTCTGACTGCAAGAGAAGACAATCCAGTTCTTCATTCAGAGCTGGGAATTTTCTTGTGCTGCTCAGTGGCTGCCCTGCCCAAGGCTAATCCCTTGTGCCAGATGAGTGGAAGTGGAGCAGCAGGGGCTGCTGGAGAGCCACTCTCAGCACCAGATGATGGATCTCCTCTTTCGAAGCTTTGCCCACAAAGTATAGATTTTAAGAGGCATTTGTTTAAAATGTTCAGCCTGCCAGTTAAAAAAGAATATTCATACACATCAGGAATGGAGCCAAGGATGGGGGAGAGGGGATGAGGGCTGTGTTCCCTGTTAGGAGGACAGGGAGGAAAGTGAACAGGAGAAAGATGTTTCCTCAGCACCCCTCCCACTGGATGTGCAGCCCCACAGGTGAGCCACCTGCACTGCAGTTTTGCCTGCCTCTCTCTCAGGCCCCACAAAAGTCTGCAGGGGCAATCCTTCTGCTTTTTCCATCTTGCATCCCATGGACTTCTCTTAGAGTCTGCTGGACAGCACTGTGTTTGCAAAATCAGAGAAAAGACAGCTCAGGTGCTCAGAGGGCACAAAGAAGGTGAAGAGGTAAGAAAACACTCCCCTCTACACCCACCCCTCCTTACCTAAAAGTGCAATCCTTCAACTAACATGGCCAAGGGGCACATCTGTAACAGGTGAAATCCAGGAGCAATGGTCAAGATCTTCCTCATCAATGAAAAATGCTCCATCTCTGCCCTGGGCACATCCTTGTCTTGCCAGTCACCAGACCCTGGATTGCCACTTGATGGTAAAGAGGCAGGTAGGCCCTGCCTGCAGTACAAAGGGATTTCTCCTCTGCATTGCAGGACTTTCCAGGCTGAGGCAGGTTTTCACTGTCTTCCAGGGTGGGTTTCAGGTGGAAGAGACTGCAGCTAGCAGTTGTGATGAAATAGAACCTCACAGGTCTAAAGGCATAACACAGCATTTCCCACCCAAGAAGCTCATTCAAATAATTGGATACATCTCACAGCAGGACACAGGTACCAGAGGTCCCATTGCAGAGGGATGCTCAGGAAAGCACAGCTCTCCTCCCAGCAAACTAAAGGGGTGCTGCTAAGCATACATGCTGCCATGTGAGAGCCCTGGGCAGCTTTCTCTAGTTGGAGGTGCCCCTGCTGACTGCAGGGAGTTGGACAAGATGACCCTTAAGGGTCCCTTTCCACCTGGTGCAATCTGTGAACAAGCCCAGAAGATTCATAAAATGGCTCAGGTTGGAAGTGACCTCAGAGATCATCTCCTTCAGCCTCTTTGCTATGGGCAGGGACACCACTTGACTAGACTTGGTTGCTCAAGGCCTCATCCAACCTGGACTTCAATACCTCCAGGGACGGTTGAATTGATTGTGGGTAAATAATGAGGCAGGAATTATAAAATATGTAGGTTTTTATAATTTTCAAAAGCCCTGCTTGCAATCTATGTACAAACTAGTTTAAATTTGGGTTCTAATTTGTGTGGAAAAATCTTCACAAGGATGTTTACAGGCAATTTAGTAATCTAGGAAAATCAGAATATTGGAAAAAGTTTAGCCGCAAATAGCTTTGCTCCACTTATAAAATAGGCAGCCTGGAGCCCTAGGGAAAGTCTGTTTTACTCACAGCAGTGGAGTAGAATTCAGAGATAGTCTCTGGCTCCTTTGTGGCAGTGTTGGAGCTGCTCGGTGTCTTGATAGGCTTCCAGATCTTCCCTGACTTTACCAAGGTGCTATGAAGGAGGCAGACGATCTCTGACCTGATCCTGGTTCCTCTTTGCACTGAGGTTTGCAGAGGTGCAGGCAGGATCTCTTGCAGATGTGCAGAGAGCACAATGTTGGTGGCACTTCTCACCACGTTATGAGGCACTTAATGCTTTCTCCTGGTAAACTTGAGGCACTTAATTTTCCAGGTAGTTCAAGCCCAAAGCACCAGGGCTACACTGGTCTGAAGCAGGAGGCAGAGCAAACCACGTTGTCCAAGCCGAGCAGTCCATAAAGCAGAATGTAGAGCAGAGCAGTGCACACTGAGGCAGAGCAGTGAGGCAGAGACAGCACAAAGCAGCTCTATTGATTGCAGCTTGGTTCTGTTTATATATTTGTCTGAGTGCAGTGGCTCCTTTGGCCACAGAGATTCACCAATCAGAATGGCATTTGCAAAGCTGACCATATTAGGTGAATGCCAGGGCTTGTTTACCCTTATTTGGGCAAGATACTAGCAAGTACCTAAATACCCATGGGTGCCTGTTAATCACTTTGGGAGGGAACATAATGCCCCAAGCCTTTGTTTCCCTTCCACCCTTGCTTCCACCATCAGCAGAAAGGTGGGTCAAGCCAGGACATCTAATAGACGTATTAGCCTTCCACTACAAGGGAGCATCCACAGCCTCCTTTGGTGGGTCACTGTTAATTTATTCTCATTTCTCTCACTAAAATATTCCAATGCCATCATAACCCTGTAGACTTGCAAATATTTACAATTCTTCCTGTTTGTTTCCCATGCTCCTTGCTTTAGTGTAGAGGCATTTCAGTTATGCCTTCAGTTTCTAGTACCCCATATCTGTTGTGCAAAGGCAGCTGGTAAGACTGAGAAGATCAGGAGGGGGCTCTCCTGCCCCTGCAGGGGGGGACCTGCATCCACTCCCCCTCATCTCCTAGGTCTCCTTCTTTACCCATTTTATGTAGGTAGCAAGAGGAAACGGAACCTTCTACTTCTTGTGCAGCCCTCACCTGCTGTCCCTCCCTTGGGGTGGTATAATCTGGCTCCACCAGTCAATTTCCCTTTCAAAATCCCACATAGATATCAGTCGCTCAACTTTGTCCTTCAGCCCAGCCACCATATTGAGCAGATCATTCATCTGCTGACACCTCACACAGGTTTCATGCCCACCACTCTCCGTTTCAAGTGCCAAGCTCTGGCATTCTCTGCGGCCATGGCTCTGGACACCCACATATTTGCATGAGACACCAAGCTGGGTGCCCACACCTTTCTTAGCCACAGCATTTGCCCAGGTTGCAACCATGGCTTACTTTGGGGTTTGGGGTTTTTTTGTGGTTTTCTTGTTGTTGCTTTTTTGTTGTTTCTTAATAATCCTCCCAGCAGGCTGCTCGCTGGGATCCAGTGAGACAGCTGTCACCTCTCCAAATGGTGCTCTGGTGCTAGCTCACCCACGTTTGTATCTCGCGGGGTAACCATGGCAACGTCCGCAGTGTGTCAGTCCATTCATGCAGGCATGTGAAGGAGCCACCCCTGGTGCCCCTCCTCCCCTTTCCTAGGTGCCTCTGCTTCAGGAAGTACCCTGTTTGCCTGAAAAGCAAGACTGTTAATCACTGGACCAGGTGTCCGTGCTGGAGCTGGTCCCAGTGCCGCTGCCTCTCCGAATGGCGATCTGGTGCTGGTTCGCCCATGTTTGTATCTCCCATGGTAGCCCAAACTCTCATCTTGTCCCCATAGCAGAGGTACTCCAGCCCTCTGATCAACTTGAGATGATGCTTCAGGCTTAATTTAACCTGGGTGATGTAGTACCTACTGTTAAAAAAAATAGATGGCTTCCTGCCTGGGAAAATGGGAGTGATATAGAAGCAGTAGAAGAACACTGTTCAGGAATGGTTTTGGGACCTGCTTGCAGAGTCCTGTCTTCACTTTCTAGCTTGGAATATTTTGGGGGGCCTCTGGGAAGCCTATGGGATTGCTGACAAAAGACAGGGCTGCCCTGTAATTGAGCACATAAATAGACCATGGTGATAAACCTTGTTTGCTTGGATTGAGGGGCAATTGCTCTGAGTTAGTGTCCTGCTCTCTGCAGTTGGTTTGTCAGGCAATAGAAATGGCTGCCTGGAGCAAAACATGAGGACTCTAGCAGGGTCTAGCTGGAAAGGACAGATGGGAAGGTGATGAGAGTGCCAGGGTCAGGACAAGAAAGCTCAAAAAGAGGACAGCACCAGAGGTGTGAGGATGCAAGGGAGCAGAGCCAGAAGTCAGGGTGGGCTCCTGCAGGCTTGCTGTGGCAGGTATGTGGAGCAAACCTGGACAGGAGGTACCCCATGTGGTTAGCGGGCTACAAGAGTCCCAGGGTACATGGAAGCGGGCTGCTGGGGCTTGGCTTGGAGCTGAGGGGTCTGTGAGTGTCACAGCAGGGGTGGCAGAAGGATCTGTCACCATTACACCGGTGTGGCAGCAGGTGGGGAAGGGGTGTGTGTGCCTGTGAGAGTCACAGTGGTGTGGCGGAGGCATCTGTGAGCACCTGGTCCCAGCTGGGCCACCTCACTGCTCCTCCACGTTTCAAGGGGCTGGCACTCACCAGGTTCTCTCTACCCCAGGCTCCTCACAAGGTGTATGTGCAAGACTTCGAATGGACAGTGGTGCTTGGCTCTATCTGCAAGGCTGAACCCAAGACTGAGGCCCCAGTAAATTTAGTGGGCTTTGAAGATGGCTCTTGAAGGCATCCTGAGGCAGAGCTCGGGATGTTAGAACTGGGCAGGCACCTGAGAGGCGTTTTGGCAGGATTTGCGAGGGAAAAGAGCCCTGGTGTGTTATAGGGAACAGGGTGGGCTTGATCAGGAGGAACTAAAGCAACTTTAGAGGAGAGTTTCTTTAGTAAATATCTGAGGTACTCTCATATATATCTTAGAACATATGCATGTTTATATTGATTTTTAATAAAAGAACATTAAGGGTGGCAGCAGGGGTCTGTGAGCATCGTACTGATTACTGGGGGGGGTGGGAGGGGTATGTGTGTGCAGACACCCTGGGGGGCCCGGTGGGGGTGCCTCATCTCTCTTCAACACCACATAAGGCCAGTGCCCACTAGTCTCTCCCTGCCCTGGGCTCCTCAGGCTGTGTCCATGCAGGAATTGGAACAGCCAGACATGCCTGGCTGTAGTGGGGTGTAGCATTTCGGAGAAGCAGTAGCAGGCAATGGCTTCAGAAGGCTTTTCCCACATTAAGACCTTTATTTACACAATGTGTACATTTATATACACTTTCAGTCCTGTTCACATGGCAGTCTACAGATCACACCCTTTACTCCCCATGCATACTAATTACATTGGTTAATTAAATAAGATCTATGCCCCCCTTCCTTCTGTTCACACTTCCATTTATCTACTATCTACACCTAGATGGCACACCATTGTTTCATACTAACCTGAAAGATGTCACTCCTATATTTCCACCTTTTTTTTTTTTTTTTGTAATAAATTAGTTTAATTTTCTGTTTCCACAGTGGTGGAGCATAGTCCACACTTTGAGACAGCAAGGCATCGATTTTTTAGTGGATGTCTCCACTTATGGTTGATTAGCATGTTGTGTCCACAGCTCTGGTTAGTTGTATGCATCCGTTCATATAGGCATATGCCAGGAGGTGGGCAAAGCATGTCCTTATAATGTTAAAAAACCCACACTGCTGTTTTTAAAAATATAACAGAAAAGTAGTTGTCTTTTACAGCCATACTATATCCCCCCTTTTCTTTATCACTTAGAAAAGTTGGTTATAATACAACAAAGCTTCTGTCCATCGATTAAAACTACAGGCAATAATCCATGGTTAAATCTGTAGACTTAATACACAGAAAGGTATGGCAAGCAATAGTAGACAATAAACTATATACAAAATGATTGCAATAAGTAATAATAAAACCCAACAATTTCTACGTAACCTATCCAGCATAAAATAACATGTGTAACAATCTTTACTTCATAATAAAGCAAAGCAGTTTCATTAGTTGATCTGCTTAGCTGTTAACCTATCTTTTTCAATGTCAATAATAACAGAAGGTAAAACAATTATACAATAACAGTTACATAGTATTACTCATTTGTGAAATAATTAATCTAATCCAATAGCTATATGATCACTTGATATACTCCATATTTTTATGAAGCAAACCAGCATTTTCAGTTATAAGAAACAACATTTGACTGAAACGTGTATTTTAAATCTTCCATTCAGTCTGCCTAGAAAGAGCTTAAAAACTACTTTACAAATTAAAACTTAGAAAAAAAATATCCAGGACAAGCTTATCAGGTGCAGATACATGTGTGTGTTCTGGTAACTGCCTTCAAAAGTTCAACATGCAAATGCTACATTTCACATATCACTACATTTCAAAAGACAAAACTTTTTGCATGTGCACAACGCAGATGTTAAGAAAAAACAAATTAATTAGAGTGCTCCTTTCCTCGCAGAAATAAATCTGTACTTACAGTTTTTACAGTTTTCAAAAACTCTTGACTTCTTGCACTGTTTTGCAGGAATTCATATTCTTCAGGCTTTCACCTAAGCATCCTGTTGTTTGCGGGATTGTACAGATGTTTGCAGATATTTTACACAAGTCAGGTATTGCTCATTTCCTTACCTGAAACTTTTTCCACTGAGGGTTGATAGTGACAGTTTCCAGTTTCAGAGCAGATGATATCAGCAAACTGCTGCTCATTTGTGTGTTAAAGCAACCAAATAAATGCAGTTCCTAGCACCATCCTGTCAATTCCAGAAAAACTCTTAGGTTCTGTTACCATCACCATCTGGGAAAGAGTTCTGCAGTTGTTTTCCAATTCCAGGTGAATTTCTTGCTGCTGCAAGAGACTGTTAGTTTCAGGAAGTTCACTTGTGCTTCAGGTACACATAACCTACTTAAATATCTTGAAATTCCTTAAAACTTAAACCTCTTTAAATCCTAAACTTAAACATCTTTAAAAACCTTAAAACTTAACATCTTTAAATTCTTTAAAACTTAAACTTAATTATCTTTAAATCCTTAAGAGTTAAACATAACAACTCTAAATTCCTTAAAACAACCTTAACACTTAAAACTGAACTTTTAACACTTAAATATTCAGTGGCTATTTCTTCTACACCTTAATATTGTACTTCCCTGTTTAAACATTATCACAGTATTTCACTGTGATGATTTCCTACTTATCTTAAGGTCTTAATGATTTGGTTAGGGCAATTACCACTTAGCTTCAGCTTCTTCAGCCTCTCCCTTCACAGGCTTGGAAACCCGAGTTTCTCTTCAACAAAACAAAAGATAATGCTTAACGTTGCCTGATAAGCTGCACTCCTTTTCTGCAGCAATTTCAACACAGCAAGGAAGCTACAAGGAACAACAAAGCTACAATGTTTATATCCTGAGGTCCT
>VWZI01019100.1:3965-21355 GCA_013396835.1 Psilopogon haemacephalus | reverse complement strand
TCAGGGTGGAGAATATCCACCGGCTGGTCTATAACACCAAATTGCAAAAGCCTCTCGACAACAAGAGTAAAATCTTTAGCCTTACAATTAATCCCCCCACTGCTTATGTAATTCTGATACGACCTTAACAAGGGCTTCCATTCTCCTTGCTGGTCCTAGAGCGTCCTTCCACGCTGGGCTGGACCCGCCGCCGCAGCCGCTGCACGCTTGTCCAGGTGACTCCCGATTCCTGGCTTCTTTCTTCCCTGGTTTCTGTTCTCTTTCTGTTTCTTGGCTCCCTGTTATCTTCTTGGCTCTCTTCTTCCCAGGGTTTCTGTTTCTCAGCTTTCTGGTTCCCGGGTTTCGGCACCACTTGTTGCCTTACTCTGAAGGTGTGACGACCTGGTTCAAGAGCAACATGAACAGCCAAACCCAGGCTGCTCGGACCATCAGCTACAAACATCAATGTGATGGATAGCAAAAGGCAAAATGGCATTTATTAAAACGTGGCAGTGCTTTTTATAGTGTACAAAACGTCACATCCGTCTTTCTACGTCCTAACTCAAGGCTATTGGCTATAAGGAGGGGCTCCTATCTTTCCGTTACAAAGCGAGATTCTTCAGAACGCCTATCCCTAACTACAACAATCAACACTTCCTTATTCTTCTGTTCCTAGTTTTCACTATGCTTTGTAGTTTCTCACTGAGATAATTTCCTTTCCCACAAGTGTCATTTGTTTTATAGTATCTAAACAATTTTTTGAGTTTTCTAAGGGTGCCCCTTATTATTTTGAATATTTGAAAATAATAATAATCATTGCTAAAATAATGGTTTTAAAAAAAATTTTGATTAGGGCTTTTTCTTTGGTTGTTTTTTTCTCTGATGGTGTTGGTACTTTCAGATATTAGTGCATTTAAAAATGTAATTCTTATGTATCCATGTAATAAACTTAATTATCTAGTTATGCAATGGACCTAACATGATGTCTTTCATCTCAGTACTAATGTCAAAGTCAAATGCTGCAAAGTCATAAACTGTGGTACTTGTAGCTAAGCAAGCTGAGATTTAGAGAACAGCTGGAACATAGTGGGAGTTGAGGGGGGGTGTGTGGAAATCCACTGATGAATATATTATATAAGCAAGATAAATTGTGTCTTTCAGTGTATCTACTTTTTCTACTTAAGATTCTTTGTCTTTCAGTAAGTGTCATCTGTGTTGTTTTAAAGTGGCTCACTCCCAGAAACAAGCTGCCCCTAGCCCCAGAAAGGGAGGGCAAGTAATACCAAGAAAAAGTCTTGTGGCTGATATAAGAAATTTACTGGAAATAATACAATGTATATTACTTTAGCTTACAGGAAAGCACAGCAAAAGCAGAAGCAGCAACCAAAACCAGCCCTCAAAACCACAGCCAGCCCATCAGAAAAAAAAGCAGGACCCCAACCTGAAACCAGAAGAAGCAACTAGAAACAGGAAGCCTCTGAACTACAAGCCCAGAAATACTTTGCTCCAGACAGCAGTTTTATTTTAAAGCTGGCTTGGTATCATTATGGTATCAAATATTCATCAGCAAACTCAACTGAACACATGACATTATCATTTCCCCATTCCCCTTGTCAAAATGAGTCAAGAAAAGTATAAAAATGGGTTTGGTTTAGGTTTTATTTTAAGGTAAATTATGTTTGGAATTAAATGCTGGCTAGTTGGGATGGTGTAAAATGGTTTAAATTCTGAGAGTAAGCGAAAAGTCTTGTCAGAAAATGAGAATTTGAATCAGTGACTAGGTCAGAACCAAAAGTTATTAGAACGTGTTTAAACAGGACATTGATCTGTAAGTCAGTCTATAAGCACATTGTTGAAATATGGAATATGTCAAAGATTTGAACTCTAACAAGAAGTTTAAATTAACTGAAGAGTCAGCTGGATAAATTGTTAAAGAAGGAATTAATTGGAGAGTAGAGTGAGACTCTGGGGTTAAGAGAGGTCTTGTATAGATTGATTTGATTTTTATCTAGATGAAAACAAATTAAGTGAAAGAAAACAATTTAAAGGATAAAATGGTTATATACAAGGTTTCATGCCTTAAGTATTCTTATGCTGTGGTCCTAATCAATCTCAGTTTTACTGACAGAGCTGTAAGTGCTTCTAAAGCAAATCAGATACTGTAGGTAGAAAGGAAATTATTCAACATGACCAAGTAAACTCTTTGAAAAATATGTATCCCTGGGCTACAAGTGCTCAAAATCAATGCTCAGTGCCTTATTGTGAATGGTGGACTCTATTTTGAGGCATATAAAAATATATTCATGATGTTAACTTCCTTTGTCACTGAAATGTCACTGGATTGTCAAAATGAATAGTGGAAGATCTATGCATTTAATTTAAAAATCTCTGTGGAGAAATGATACCTAACAAATTGAACAATGACATTCCAGTATGTCTTACTGTATTTAAAGAAAGCAGCAACAGTGAGACTCTTAATATACAGAATAACTCTGTCACAGTTAAGAATTCTAATGAAAAATATTTTCTGAAACAATAATTTAAAAATCTTAATGCTCATGATCATGTCCATGAAATAAAGATTCAAAAGAAATACCCTAACTGTCTTGCTCAGTTAGAGATATGCAAATATTTGCAGATGAAAAGCCACATAAACAGAGTTTATTGTTTGAGACTATAGAACAGAGGGGCTGTCACATGTGTTGATCTGCTCAAGGGTAGAAAGGCTCTGCAAAGGGATCTGGATAGACTGGATCAATGGGATGAGACCGCTTGTATGAGGTTAAATAAGGCCAAGTGTCAGGTCCTGCACTTCATTCACAACAACCTCAGGCAACACTACAGGCTTGGGTCAGGATGGCTGGAAAGCTGCCTATCAGAAAAGGACCTAACGGTGCTGGTAGACAACCATACGAACATGAACTACTGTGTCCAGGTGGCCAAGAAGACCAGCAACATCATAGCTTGTATCAAAAGTACACCATTCATCAAAATTGGCGGAAGTGATCATCCCCCTGAACCCAGCACAGTCGAGTACTGAGTTCAGTTTTGGACACCACAGCATGGTGTGGATGGAACAGGTCCAGAGAAGGGCAACAAAGATAGTGATGTGTCTAGAGAACAAGTCTTATGAGAAGTATCTGAACAAACTGGGATTGTTTAGTCTGGAGAGGAGGAGGCTGAAGTGAGATCTTATTGCTCTCTAACAACTGCCTGAGGGGAGGTTGTAGTGAGGTGGGTGTTGGTTTCTTCTTTTAAGTAACTAGTGGTAGAGTATGAGGAAATGACCCCAGGTTAAACCAGTGGAGGTTCAGATAAAATATTGGTAAAAATTTCTTTATGGAAAAAGTGGTCAGGCACTGGAACAAGCTGCCCAGGGGAGTGATCAAGATACCATCCTAGGAGATGTCAAGAAGCATGTATACATGGCACTTCAGGATATGGTTTAGTGGTCATGGTACTATTTGGTTTATGGTTGGACTTGATGATCTTAGAGGTCTTTTCCAACTTTAATAATTCTGTGATAAAGTTGAATCATAGAATCATAGAATGATTTGAGTTGGAAATGACCTTTATAGATCATAGCATCATAGAATGATTTAGGTTGGAAGGGACCACAAAGATCATCTAGTTACAAACCCCCACCATAGGCAGGGACACCTCCCACTAGAATAGGTTGCTCAAGGCCTCATCATCCACAACCACCCTGGGAAACCTGTTCCATTGTTTCACCACCCTCACTGTAAAAAATTTCTTCCTAACATCTAGTTTAAATCTCCTCTCTGCTAGTTTTAACCCATTACTCCTTGTCCTGCCGTTAAAAGACCTTGTGAGTAGTCCCTCCCCAGCCCTGTTGTAGGCCCTCAGTGAAAATTCCTTCCCCATCTTTTGAAAATACTGAAACGCAACAGTCTGATTTTTTTTGTGGCTCTTCTCTCAAGATCCACTCAATTGGGTTCATGCCCTTCTTGTGCTAAGAGACCCAGAGCTGGAAATAGCTCTCCAGTTGAGGTGTCACTACAGCAGAGTAGCAGAATCAACCCTTTCATTCTGCTATCCATGCTTCTTTAGTCCATGCTTCTTTCGATGCAGCTCAAGATGAAATTTGCCTTCTGGGCTGCAAGCCTACATTGTGGTACCATTCCCAGCTTCTCTTCCACTTGTACCACAAATACCTTTCCTTATGCCTGTTTAAAACAATTAAGAAGTAAAGCCTGAGAGACAAAGTTCTTCCCAAAAGGTCTGGGATTTATAATTACTGTCTTATTTGTTGCCTATCTAACATTCTAGATGTTACAAACCCCAACCTGGGACTGTATCTTCTGTCCTTTTTTTATAGAAGTAGTAGTTCTAAGCATTAATACTGAGTAAATATAGTTGGCTTCCTACAGAATTCTTGTTGAAATGGTCATAAAGCCATAGTTTGCTTACAATTCCAGGACTTATGACATATTTGCAATACTAGCATTAAAATAAAGTTGCTGTTTTGACAGAAATTAAACTGGACTAGTTTAGAATGAATAAGCAGATGCCCACTCTGTCCCTTCCTTTACCTTTTCCAAAAAAGTGTCTATGCATCTGGTTGGCTTATGAAAAACATGAGTTTATCAGTCTTAAACAAATCATAGAATTCAGCAGCTGCTGGAATGTTACATGACAGTTCTGTGAAATATTTTGCCAAGTGGATTTTCAGAGAAGTCAAAAGATGTGTAGAAGCCATTCTTACTGTGTCATGGAAGATTATTTTACTACCCTTCTTTCAAATAAAACACTTTGAGGAAAATCAGAACATTTATGTAATCTTTCATAATCTTTCTAAAGTCTTTGACACTACATATTGCTCTGATTTGTGGACAGTTCATTTGGCTGCCCAGATTAGTAGATCAGCAACTTAATGGGGTTTTGCCTCATTAAGCAAATACATTTTCTGAATTTTTTTTTTTTTTCCCAAATAAGCTAAACTGACTTCATATTTGGTCTGGTACTGTGCATGATGCAGTGTTGGTGGACAAATTTAAGAACAGTTATCAGCATGTGTTCATGTTCTTGAAACCGAAAAATTTTTAAATGCTCATATCCTGCAGATATCTTATGGAACAGTGATTGCTTTACAACAAAGCACAGTGATCTCACAGTCTACCCGAATCCCCCAAAGCCCAGAATTTGTGGTTCCCACAGGATAGAGTAACTTTGTAAAAATCTTTGTATTGTCCCCTGCCAACAAGTTTAGTTATCTTGGTAATAAAATGTGGTGATTGCTGATGATATGACAAAGTATATCAACATGTCTAGTGATACTTTGGTAAATGATGGTATCAATCACTGAGTGAATGCAAAATTAGTTTCTGAATGGGAATATTGTGCAGCTGTTGTCATAGTTTTATGGCTTCAAGATTTGGACAGATTGCTATGTAAATGTCTTACTCATTTGCACCTATGCTCTTTTCAGCAAATACCTAGTGTTAAGTAGCAAAATATGATAACTAGTACTGATGCTGAGCAGGTCTGTTAAAGCTCTGACATTGACACTCTGATTATCATATCATAGATGAAACAGCAAAGTCACACAGTTCATGTGCCTGAGGGGAGTATCCCTCTTATTTTTTGATAGAAAGACAGAGATGAAGAGCTAGGTGGCAGAAACATTAGGAAAACAAACTCAAGGGTAACCTTAAAGCATGTAAAGGAAACCTGTATTTTGAAATATACTTCGTTGGCAACAACTTTTTCTGAATTCTAATGGCCTTGAGAGGGACACATATTACTGCTCATACACTAAGCTAGAAAATCTTCCATGTGGAGCAGCAGAAAGAAAATTAGAACATAATAAAAAAGTAAGATTTGAAAGCATACAATTCACAGATGACTTCAGCTGTCCCAAGTTTTGCCTGTGACACATCCACACGGTACTGTACATTTGACAAGGTCTGGAGGCCAGAGATTAACATTATGTCTGTCCAGAGGAGCAAGACCTGTTCTTATAGATTTTTGTGCTGTGAAATTAAGGTACAAATGAGACCAGATATCACCACAAAAGTATTTATTAAGGGATAAATTGGACAAAACAGGGGGAGAGAGGTGGGGTGGAGCGGGGGAGAGAGAGAGAGGGAACAATGGAGAAACTAGGAGAGGAAAGGAGCAGGGAAGGGAGAAGAGCAGGGATTATATTACCATCAGACAGAGAGAGATGTGTGCATGATCCAGGAATGCTCCATAGTGTTTGTCAGGAGTCCGTCTTCTAGAGTCGTTCTGGTGTTGTTGTTCTGCAGGGGGTTGTTGTTCCTTGAGTTCTCTTGGCAGGCATTTCTCAGGTCTTTTTTATACAGTTTTTCCAGTCTCAGTCTTATTGATCATAGAATCATAGGATCATAGAACGGTTTAGGTTGGAAAAGACCTCAAAGATCATCCATTTCCAGCCCCCTGCCATAGGCAGGGACACCTCCCACTAGATCAGGTCACTCAAGGTGTCATCCAGCCTGGCCTTGAACACCTCCAGAGAGGGAGCAGACACAACCTCCGTGGGCAACCCATTCCAGTGTCTTGCCACCCTCACTGTGAAGAACTTTCTCCTAACATCCCCTTTAAATCTCCTCTCTGCCAGTTTAAACCCATTACCCCTCATCCCGTCATTACAAGACCTTGTGAATAGTCCCTCCCCAGCCCTCCTGTAGGCCCTCTTGTCCAGGTGCAGCTCCCCAGGAATTCCTCCTGTGCATTGTCATGCCTTATCACGGGTCCAGCAGCAGCACTGGGGCGGGGCACCCTCCACCCCCTCCCTGTGCCACTTATGTGTTTATCCCCTGAAATACACATAAGTCTTCTCTCTTTGGGGTAGCTGATACTGGGCCATGCATATCCTGGACATTCACACCAGGCAGAAATCAGGGAAAGTCACAGAAAACCACAGTATTTACACCCTGGAGCATCACCAAAGGTGCTGTATCTCTGGTAATTTCAATCTCTTAAGCATTTGGCCACGAATGTTGTCTGAATTTAGGGGAAGGAAACAAGGCAATCCTTATCTTCATTAATTTAAACAAGAGAGAGATGATCAGACTCCCACAACCTTCCATGCAGACTCATTTCTTATCCTAGAATTCATGAGTGAATTTTGAAAGACTGGTACAGATTTTAATAGGTTGATGACATACAAAAGGTTTTTTCCCCTGTAAAACTGTTAAATGGTATGTTTGTTACAAGTCCATCTTGGAACTCTTGACTGCTCCAGAGGGTTTATTGTCAATTGTTTGTTGTCTACTTGCTTTGAATATGGATGTAGAAAGGAACAGATTTAGTCCTGAAGCTGAATTTGTATTAGTTAACTTTAGCAAGTGGATGCTAGGACTACTGCTTTATTTGAGAGCTTTTTACATTTGCATGCAGAACAAAAATTGAAATTTAAACTCTGTGAACCATGAGACAAATTATAAGATGCATAACTACACCAGACTTTAATTAATGCAAACTCCAGCATTGCTTTCTATAGTTAGAAAAGATGAGTTGCTCTCTTTTCAAGCAATAGAAATTTTCAAGTGCCTTACAAAATAATCGTATTCTGAAGTGTTCCTCTAGGCTTCAATCAATAGGGAGAAATATATAAATAAAAATATGTAAAGATTTTACCTTTCCTTGGACTTTTACCTCATCTTAGATTAAAGAAATTATAATTATAGTTTAAATTATAAAAGCTACACTCTAGTTTCAGTGCACTATCTCTGAAATCATTCAAATTATTCATGTTTAAACCACGAATAATTTGTTCAGTGTAATCTAGTCTGAAGAATATTATTTTATGACTTCTAGGGGTCATAACAGCTTCTCCAGTGTCTACAATAAACCTATAGCAAGACCTCAGAGATAGTTGGAAAAAATGGATATATTAAATCTAAACATTTGAAGGTTAAAGGAGGAAAATGAAACATGTGGAGGTTAAGTGATGCTATTAATGCAGTGACTTCACATATAGTATTTCTAAAGCATCAATACATAATTACACAGTTACTTAAGCTTACATGTCTCTTAAACTTTTATTTCTCTTTTACCTGGAAGAAATTGTAGAAAATGGAACATATATATTTGACATAAACCATAAATGTAATAAATGCATTTCTTTTATCTTTCTCAGTGTTTGATCCAGGGGCTGAAGTTGTTCATCTCATTCTGCACTCTAAAAAACAATCAAAGCTCCATCTTGGTTCTAAGTTCCTTGACTTTTCTGCCTCAAAATCACACTTTGTGACATATCTCCTTACTGATCTAGGGTATAGATGTCAAAGCTTGTTTATTCCTCTTAGTGCCCTTCTGTGGATTTGCTCCAGTGTGAATTCCTTTCTCTACAGATTCAGAGGCCTTGCCAGTAGTCTGCTGCAGTGTAGTGGTTTAGCAGTTACCTGCCCCCCCAACTTTTGTAAACCCCAGCTAGGACTCAAAAAACACTGGAAGCTGATAAATGAAGCTTTATATTTACAGCAATGCACAATATACAAGCAAATATTTACAAGGTATAACAGATATTTACAGATATATGCAGTAAAAAGGTAATACAGACACCACACCCCTCCCAGAGACCAAAATCCCCAAGAGAGGGTAACCAAACGCCCCCTACTCCTTTCCCCCCTTCCCCAGTCTTATCTCACCACCAGTTGATGCTGCAGATAAGCCAAAGTAGATCAGTCAGAGAGATTAGTGGCAGGAAGGAGTTAGTAATTTTACTCTGAATTAGCCACCAAGACAAAGGGAAAGGAGACCATACAAGAGAAGCAGCCGCAGACAGAATGGACAGAAGCTGTCTGCTATCTGATTGTTTTCAGAACAGTTCTTAAAAACATTTTTTTTTCTCTCTCAGTAAAACTCTGATGAAGTAACACACTGTGTTTACCTCTCTCAGCCAATAGTCTAATTTCTCACTCAGATTCTCCAATTAGCTCAAACCAACACATCCAGTGTTTCTCATGGGATTCCACCCTCCTTTGAGTGCATCCACCTGCTACAGCACAGACTGTCTGTAGGTGAATATTTCCCTCACCATTACCTCCATGAGCTTCCGGGAGACAGCCTGACCCACCAGTCTCACCACAAGATGCATGTGAATCTGCTCTGGCACCTGGAGGACCTCCTACCTCTCCTTCTTCATCGACTTTAGTGTCTGCAAGGTTGTTTCTGTCACAATTTCTCACTACTGACTATTCTAAGGCAGTTGTGGGTTTCATTTTTTTGGTTCTTGGTGTTCTGTTTGTTTGCTTGCTTGCTTATTTTGGGGGTGGGTTTGGGGTGTGGGTTTTTTTGTGGCAGTACCCATCATCTCTGATGGGCTCAGCCTTGGCCAGCTGTAGGCCCACCTTAGAGCCAGCTGTCACTGATTATTGGTCCTAGTGGAATCTTCCAGTAGCTTCTCATAGAAGCCACTCCCATAGCCACCCTGCTACCAAAGCCTTGTCATGCAAACCCAATGCACATTTTAATTTTCAAAACAGAGAAAGAGGACAAGTAAGTTAGCGGCCTGCATCTCTGTGCAGAGTGCATAAAGCCCTTCAGTTGCTCTGAGGGAAATTTTGCCAATTTTATAGATAATGATGCTATGTACAGTTTTTTTTACCATTCTGTTCTTTTGAGACAGAAGTGGTTTTTAAAGCTTCACATGTTAACACTGACATAAAAAATGGCATGTCTTCTTACTTTCTTCATATTTCTTAAAGTAGACCATCCTTTATCCATCAACACACTAATATTTATCTCTTTCTTCTTCTTTCTCTATTTTAATTTGAAAGGGTGGGCATGACAGCTGTTCAATCTTTGACAGTAATATTCACTGGATGGATTTGAAGTCTTATCTTTCTAAAACCAGCTACATCAGGAATCAATATATGAGTGATTTTCTCAAGTAATATCTCAAGATGTAATGTGTAGTTTTTATAAGTTTACAGAAATGATCCTAACTCTTGCAGAGGTATCTCTGAAGAGAGATGGAGAAATGCAATTGTTGCTACATTTCAGGCTCACCTAAGGTCGCAAGAGATGAATATTTGAGCGCAGGAACATCTGCAAATAGTCTTTTTCTGCTTCTCCAAACTGAGCAACTGATGTAGCTTACAGAATTTGACTCCTGTAACCAAATTTTGCTTTGATAAACTGGTTGCTATAATTTTTCTTCTACATCAGACACAGTGAACTAAATGCAAATAACTTCTTCAGTCACCAAGGAGTTCTACATGGAACAGATACATTTACATTTGCATGAGTAGATAACAAATGCATGAGTAAACAACATCTATTCTGCACAAAACTTCTGCAAAGATTCTAAAATATGTTTTCCAGACTATTTTAGGCCCTTTTCTTAGAGACACCCCAGCTCCTTAAAGCACTTTGTACAGTAAGAATGAACAGAAGCTGAACCACAAAAGCACTGTAAGCACTCACTTAATGTTCTTAGAACAGCTGAGTCTGACCTTTGTTGTAATCCATTATAGTTCCACTAATATCAAGGGAACTGTAACAATTTATAATATAAGAATACAATCTGTAGTATTTATCAAGCCTTTCTTTTACTGTAGAAATAGCTAGGTACCCAACAGAGGTAAATCAATGTGGTCTCTTTGAAACCCATGGAGACATGTTGATTTAAAGAAGTAAGACCTGGCCCTCAAGCCTTTCACAAATAAATGCACTCTTTTTGCTACTATTGTCTTCATCTACTTATGAAGTCCTTATCTTGCAGATTAATTTTTCTCTCTTTCTGCCGTAATACTTACAAAAGTGTGAGCCTCCCCCACTCTCTCTGATTGTCACCACTACAACACTGCTAAAGTCACTGCCTTTCAGGATGGAAGTTCCTTCCATTGCTTTCTACCAACACTTTCTGCTATTGCCAGAAGGCTATTATCAATACTGCCTGACTCAGTGCCTGGTCATGACCATACTGCAAACAGAAACCCAGTTCTGGTACAAATTGCCAGGTGAAGCCTTTTGCCTTTGACAGCACAGGACTCTGTCAATGGAGTATGTAGCCAAAAAACCTAGTATTTGAAGCCATATTAGAATTTACTACAGTGTCCCACACCAAATGTGGGATGTATTTTAACCACCACAGGCTACCTAAGGCAGTGTTAGCTAACCTATATATTTGTATTCAAGAAAAGACTCAGTGTTTTGGAATTGTTTTGTGAAGTGCCTCAACTTTTGGAGCTGCTTGCAACACTTTGCTGAATAGGCTGCACAGCTACACCTATGGAATACAGTATGAATGATATGCCAAAAGGTTAATCAAAAGATTCTTTTTTAAAAATCACTTTTGCAGGGTCCTCTTCACCCCAGTGTCTAACCTTCAGATAAAATGGATGCAGAAGGCATGGCTCTTCCCAGAGCTCATGCTGAATTTCTTGCTCATGAATCTGCTTCTGTGTGGAGGCACAGGCATGAGGCTGCTTTGGATCCTGACAGGGACTGTGATGGTGGAATAGAGCTAAGTATCTCTAGACATTAACTGTTAGTGCCTAAAGCAGAGATGGGATATTTGATTCAGAAAGTAACACATCTGTAAAGCTGAATCCAGGCTTCTGAGCCCTTCCAAGCTTTGTCAGTGAAGACCTAGCCACCTTGGGGCTGGAACATGAAGATACAAGGATGTGGTAACTGGATTCTGAGATGTTTCAGATGATCTTATTCTTCTCCTTTTTTTTTTTTTTCACTTGGTTTTAAGTCCTCAATTCTAATTTTCCCTCTGATGATTCTGCTCTGTGTCAGAAGAAAATTTAACATTCTCATTTGTAACACAGTTCCATGTCTAAACTTAAAAAGATGTTATTGAGGAGTCTGCATAGAGAATTGAATTGAAAAGGTATACACCATAGCTTCTATGGTGTTCTGCTCTACTTAGAGAAACAAAATCAAACATTATGTTTATTCAGCCCTTTATCAATTTGCATATGATTGTAGGTTAACAAGCTCAATGGTAATTTATTTTTTAAAGGGGCAAAGAAAAATATTGATCAACAGGAATGCCAAGTTATTATGTTTTTCATCTTCTATGAACAACTTTCTATGAGCAGAAACTGAAAAACAAGAACTGCCTTAGCATACATCTTTAATATATGCATCTATCACAGCAGCATATAACTCGAGGTCTTCCTGACTTTGGCAGCTTTGCAAGATCTTGGGAATCAAGATGATTTTTTCTCATCTTAACGCAAGAAGCATAAAAATGTTCTTATGGTTCTGTCTTCTGTAACTTGTGGCATGAACGCTGTGTATAACCCACAGCCTCATATGTATCAGAATTAGCAATATCAGGAATGTCAACAAAGGCAGACCATTCTGAAACACTTTCATCCTACCAGTTGCTGATCATTTCATACAGTTAGAGCCTGACTGCTTTCATCCCACTAGTTGCTGATCATTTCATACGGTTAGAGCCTGACTGCTTTCATTGAATGCTTAGGAGGTATTATGCAGTAGTTTGTCCTTAGAGTTGAATAGTGATGAAATTCCTGAGGTCCTTCTTAATGTAAGAAACATCAATACTGAAGTGTTTGTTTACAGTTAGAGCAGGTGTTTGGAATTCTCTTCTGCCTTATATATTTATTTCACATATCTGCAGGTAGTAGCTGTATCTCATAAACTCTAATCCTCATATATCTAACTAATGCCTTAGCTACTGGAAAACTCAGAAGCAATTACCATTTATCTTAATTGCTGCATAAAATGTGGAAGGTATGCCCCGCCTCAGTAAGAAGCAAGTTAAATCAGTGAATAGTTTATACCCATGGCTCCTCAGTGAGACTGATTTCTAGGAATATGGATGAATTATTTTTCTACAGTTATTTCAGAAGTATTTCACATGGAAATGCCATAACCTCCATTTTCTGTCACAAATTTAAGGACATGCCTATGAGTCCAACAGAAATGATACAATAACTTAAAAATACTAACTAGCTAACTGACTGAGGTAGTAAAATCTATAGCAATCATTATACATGTAGGTGTGCAACTTAGATGCCTAAATCTAACAAAGAAATATATGGATGGCATGGAAACTGGGCTGAAATGGCTAAGCTGGAAAAAAATGTACTGAACTAGAAGAATAAACTATTAAGTGGTTTAAAAATTGCACAGAAGCTCTAAAAGACTTGGAAGATCAAATCACACATCTCATAGATGTGAATGAGCATTGTACTTTGATGTCTGTGCTAGGCTTCATACTGTTCAACATCTTCACTGGCGACTAAGATGATGATGAAGAGTGCAACATCAGCAAATGTGTAGGTGGTTCTAAACTAGAAAGAGCCATTGACATAAAAAATTAGTTTCAGCTCGGACATGCCTTCATAAACCTGACAGCAGCTGACAGTAATGACAGGAAAGCCAGCTGGGAGAAATGCAGAATTCAGCACAGTGAGGTTGAATTATAGGGTGATACAGTCGGGGAAGCAAGTGGCTAATTTTTTGTAACTTCCAACACCTGGATATGCTTCCATCATAGGGCAGCTGAATACCTAGGTGCTTTCTGCTCATGATACCTGATATAATCGCACATTTTGTCTGTTGAGGGTCTGGTGCAATTAGCCTGGATGGAGAGAAGTATTGAGCTCATTCAGCCTGTACTGCGGGGATAATTAATTTTTTTTATTTTTATTTTTCTCTTTTCTTTTTTTTCCTTCACCTTAGTAGAAAAATATGTTTCATTTTGTGTAGACATAGAGTACTCTGCAAGCATATTCATGATCTGTCTGATTTCCTGAATATGTACAGTTTATCTCCATTACTTCTGGACCTCAACAAGATTCCAGCAATATTGCTTTTATTAGCCACAAAGTATAATAACTTAATAAATGGACATTCCTTTGATGTCATCAAACCATTCTAGACTTAACTGATGTATGTGACACAGAAAAATATTTGGAAAAAGGACTGAGTTGGCATACTGATATGTTTGCCTCTGAACTAACTTTAGTGTTCTAGATTTCTTCATAGCATCAAAGATCACCACTGGAAAAGGCCAGTTAGCATTTTTTTCCTCAACACATTTGAAGTTAAATTTGCATTAGGGATTATTTTCAGCAATCTTACTGAAGAAATAACCATCTTTGGTTATGTAGCTATACACTTACTGCCAATTGTTTCTGTTACATATTTTTAAAGACTCATATTAACAATAAACAACTGCAGGTGAACGCAGTACTCTCATTCTTACTTACACTTGTTTTATTGCATTCATCATTCCTGTAATGTTAATTCTTGATGTTTACATGTTATGCTGATGAGATCTATCAGATATGCTCATATATTCACATGCTTCTTGCAATATTTGAAATTTTCATTTTTCAAATGTGTTTAAAATATGAAATATTCAAATATATTTTTGTATTGGTACACATATGCACTTATATTTGTTATGAAGTACAACATTAGAAGTACAATAAAAGCCAGCTGGAATCTTTCATACTTCAAAATACAACAAGATTTTTTCAGTCTTTCTTTGATAACTGCAGCTATAATGTAATACAGTGGCAGAAAAGTAAATTACACACAAAAAAAATCCATTTCCATGCTAATGGACTGCATTGTATAAGACTCTTAGCATGCTTTCAGAGAGCAAATAGATGTTATTTAAGAAACTCACCTCTTAGAATAAAGGTGTACAATAAAATTATTGCCTGAAAGATTCTAGTCAGCTAAAAAAACCTATTCCTTCTTAATGAAAGAATTTATTTCAAGTAGAAAATGCCAATGAGACCAATGACTAGATAAAAAGCAGTCAAGAATTGTAAAGGCTGGGGTTTTCCATTTCAAAGTTCTTTAACTGGTTTCACAATAAAGGCTTGAAAATGAATAATATCAGAAAATTCTGTGGATGTCATCTGACAACAATTTCTGCCAGTTTCCATCTCGTGTAAAAGCAATTTCTCCTGAAAGGCCTGTAACTGCAGAACTACTGTGGAGAATTTCAGCTCAGAACTGTCACAATCAAAGCTGAACAAAAAAAAATGATGCTCTGTGAGTGCATGTGCATGCACACATGAATGTGATTGATTGAGACTAAGAGAAGAAAATTGTGTATATGCATTAGCAGTACTTTGCTAACACTTTTTTTCCCATTACATGAAAAGGATGTCAGACTTCAAAACTGAACAGGTAAATGGCACAGTCATGGCTGCCTGTTGATGTGTTCTGCTCTCCAGCAATTCTACTCAATCACTCCTCCTTCACTATGGTGTACACTGTATAATAATTTCTTATTACTAAAATAGAGAGAACAGTAATGGAAGAGAAATGAAAGAGGTCTGGGAAATGTAACAGCATACTGTGTCTTCTACATGCAAACTGGTAATTTACTTTGCAGGAGTTGGTGTTCAGCATCATTTTATTTGCCATCATTCAGGGAGGTAAACAAGTGCTCCAACAAACTTTCATAGAGTAAAGCAGTAAAAAAATCCACTAAGAATGTTTGTATTAGATGTACTTACAAACCTATTCTTAAATGTTGTATTTTATTTTTCAAGCAGTACTAGCAGCTGTGTATATTTGTAGACCATATTTTCTTCCTTCTTGTTGAGTGCAATGAAAAGTGGAAGACCCAATGAAACTCCCTGGTTTGTTTGATTTGTATCAATGGCTGCACTCCAACTTTTCCATCTAACTAGCAAGTAATGTGTAGATGAAGCATAGTAATATGGATCACGTTTGTTGAAGGTCTGCTTCACATGTATAAAATATCTGTTGAAGTAGGTTGGAAGCATTTCTCTTTCAGCTGAATATCTCAATTATGTTTAGTTTGTATATGAAGGATTTCCTCCTCACCTCTATTACATGTTTTGTGGAGTTACCAGTTACAAAGTTGGAAGAGGAGGGGATACAAAAATCCAAGGATGGACATTTCAAGTAAGATAGACGTCTATATGTTTACTGATATGTGAATGAGCAGCAGCAGAAATACAGCACAACAGAGGAATGTAGGCAACTATGAGATTGTTATATGCAAAGGATGTTTTGCCAACGCCTTGAAAACTGGTCTTAGTCATAACAAGAAGTGGGTAGGAGGGTCATTCTTTTGCTGGCTTTTGCTTCTCCTTTTGCTGTTTTTCTGTGATATAGGCTAAGGTGATTGTACATTGCACCATTTCATTAAACACTCCTTATCTCAACCACAGAGCTTGCTTTTGTGTTACTTTCCCTCCCAATCTGTGTCAGGAGTCTTGCTTGTATGAGTGGCCTATCTTAAGCCAGGACAGCCTGTTTTGGTGCTCTAATATGCAGCTTGAGATAATGAGAAGATTCAGTTAAGGCTTTTGAAAGGAATTTTGTATAAGTTGGTTTGTTGTTTGTTTGGTTTTTTCCCCATATCATGTTTACCGTGTTGATGCATTTGTTTTCCATGGGCATCGGGGCCAATGTGCAGGGGCCTGGTCCTGATTACGTTACATTAAAACTTAGCAAACCTATGGAGTAGCTTTAATATAATAGAAATGCAGCAAATCTTAAACCATATATTGGAGGCACAGTTCTTACCAAGAAAGGTGTCCCTGTCTTGGAAGAAAAGAACACTGATCATAGGTGTCTCTGTTTTTCCCTCCCAGCAGATGCTGCTGTGGTGGTGTTGCTGGCCACAGTGCACCTCAGCTTTTGACCCACATTGCACCCTCCTTGCTGGTGCTAATACTGGTGCCAGTGGCGCATGCACAAGATATTGCTCTTTGCGGGATTTATAACCTAGCCCAAGCTGTCCCTGATTTCTATATGACATCTAGCATGAATTGAGAGGAAAGTCTTCACTCAGGCACCTTGATGCTCAAAATCTGCTTTGAAGTTGGGTGTTTATTTTATTTGAGTCCTGCTTCATCAATTTTAACCAAAACAGGGCTCTCTTATCTTCATAAGACCCTCCTGCAAATTTTTGGCAGGCCAGCTTCACAGATCATCTTTTAGCACAGACACCTACTGATTATAAATTGCCTTGGTCCCAAAGTGTTCTAAACGGATTTGGTTTCCTGTCCCATGGCAAGCTAGGTGGCTTCCCCTCAATAATTTTTGCAGTGTTCCTAAAGGTATTGAAAACTCATTCTGCATGGAACTAAAAGGATTAGAGCTGGTCAGGAAAAGTTGTGTGAGGACTCTCAGGATGTTTTCCTGCTTGTGCTGATAGATCTTTCTGATAGAAATTTTATGTGCAGCATGAAAACATACACAGGTAGCTAATTATATAAAACTGTCTTTTAGAAATGTTTTCTTTAGCCATAAATACTATTATTGTGATTTTTTCAGGGCTTTTTTCACCAGCTATCATATTTCTCTTCTTTTAATGTAACACTATAACATCCTATGCTGTGTTGCCTTTTAAATGTAAGGAGAGATAGCCTGCAGGAAAAAAAATTACTCCTGCCTATTTTATTTAAGCATATTGTGGTGGTTTTGCAGTTACT
>VWZI01019099.1:0-92623 GCA_013396835.1 Psilopogon haemacephalus | reverse complement strand
GAACTCGACCATTTCATGGTCACTGCATCCTAGGGTACTCTTCAGCTTAACTTCACTCACCAGGCCCTCCTTGTTGGTGAGGACTAGGTCCAGCACAGCACCTTTTCTTGTGGGTTCCTCTACCACCTGAAACAGGAAGTTATCATCAACACATTCCAGGAACCTCTTAGATTGCTGATGCTGTGCTGTGTTGTCCTTCCAACAGATGTCAGGGTGGTTAAAGTCCCCCATGAGTACCAGGGCCTGTGAGCGTGAAGCTTCTCCTATTTGTTTGTAAAGGGCCTCATCTGCTTCATCTTCCTGATCAGGAGGTCTGTAGCAGACTCGTACTGTGATGTCCCCTTCCCGTGCCTTCCCTTTAACCTTCACCCATATGCTCTCTGTTTCTGTGTTAGGTATTCCTAGGTTGAGCTCCATGGAATCCAGCTTGTTACTGATGTAGAGGGCTACACCCCCTCCCCTTCTCCCCTGCCTATCCCTCCTGAAGAGTCTTGCAGTCTGTTGTACCATTTGTCCAATAAAATGACTCAAGAAGCTCCTTTCTACGTAAGGCAGAAGGCATTCAGATTTACTTACAAACAGGCTTTAAGTATTTAGTCAGAAAATATTCAATCTCCTTACTCCCAGGGCTAGCTACAGTTTCCAGACAGTACCCAAACACTGGCAGGGAGTTATGATGGTGTCTTCTTATCCTTCCAGACTTCCCAGGCATTAACAGGGTTGCTGGGAGAGAGGCAGATGATCTCTGACCTGATTCTGGTTCTTCTTGGATTCCAGATTTGGCACAGAACTTTGCAGAGTGGCAGGCACAATGTCTTGCAGATGTGCAGATGGGCACAGTGTTGCAGTGGTTGAGGAAGCCTATCATGTGAAGGCACCTAAGGCCTATTCTCTAGTAAACTTGAAGCAATACATGGATGGCTGTGTCCTTTCTAAGAAAGGCAGGTCAGCAAGGCGAGATTGTGGAGTTGCTCTTTATGTGAGGGAGTAACTAGAATATCTTGGGTTCTCCCCAGGGGTGGATGAGAGGTGAGTTGAGAGCTTGTGGGTGTGAATTAAGGGACAGGCTCACATGGGTGACACAGTTATGGGTGTCTATTACAGGCCACCATGTCAGGATGAGAAAGTTGATGAGGCTTCAACAAGCAGCTGACAGCAGGTTCCTCTTGATTTCAGTAAAGAATTTGACACTGTCTCCCACAGCATACTTTTGGCTAAACTGAGGCAGTGTGTTCTGGATGATGAAGTAGAGAGGTGGATTGGGAACTAGTTGAAGGAAAGAAGCCAGAGAGTTGTGGTCAATGGGATGGAGTCTAGATGGAGGCCTGTGACTAGTGGAGTCCCACAGGGATCAGTACTAGGTCCAGGTCTGTTCAATATATTAATCAATGATCTGGATGAGGGCACAGAGTATACTGTCAGTAAGTTTGCTAGTGACACCAAACTGGGTAGAGTGTCTGCCACACCAAAAGGCTGTGCTGCCATTCAGTGAGACTTGGACAGGTTGGAGGGTTGGGCAGAAAGAAATTTAACAAAATTCAATAAGGACAAGTGCAGAGTCTTGCACCTGGGAAAGAACAACCTCAAGTAACAGTCTAGGTTGGGTCTGATCTATTGAAAGCCAGCAAAGGGGAACATTATCTGGGGGTCCTAGTTGATAATAGATTGACCATGAGTCAGGAATGTGCACTCATGTCCACGAGGGGCAATGCCATTCTGGGGTGTATTACAAGGATTGTGGCTAGTATGTTGCCCCTCTACTCTGCCCTAGTGAGGCAACATTTGGAATATTGTGTTCAGTTCTGGGTCTCCTAGTTCGAGAATGACATGGAACTGCTTGAGAGTGTCCAGTGCAAGCCACAAAGATGATTAAGGGAATGGAACATCTCTCTTGCAAGGAGAAACTGAGGGAGCTGAGGCTCTTTAGCTTGGAGGAGACTGAGAGGTGACCTCATTAATGCTTATAAATACGTAAAGAGTGCCAGGAAGATGGAGTCAGGATTTTCTAGGTGATGCCCAATGAGATGACAAGGGGCAATGGGTGGAAGTAGAGGCATAGGAAGTTTTATGAAAATGAGGAAGTTGTTGTTTTTTGGGTTTTTTTTGCCTGTGAGGGTGGCAGAACACTGAAACAGGCTGCCCAGGGGAGCTGTGGAGTCTCCCTCTCTGGAGATACTCAAAACCCACCTAGATGTGTTCTTGTGTGATCTGGTATAGGTGATCCTCCTGTGTTCGAGGATTTGGACTAGATGCTCCGTTGAGGTCCCTTTCAGCCCCTGACATTGTATGATTCTATGAAGGTACTTTCCAGGTAAGCAAACCCAAAGTATCAGGGCTTGTTATTATGTAGCGGGGCTAGCTCATGGCTTAGCAGCCATGCAACAGCAGTGAGCACAATAAAACAGAGCAATGGCATAAGCACATTGAGACAAAACTCATTGTCTTTACCTGCTCATCTGTTTATATCAGTGTAGCCTCAGACTGATGATTCTTTGGCCACAGGTCACCCAATCAGAATGGCAGTTAGCCAACCAACCATATTATGTGAAGCCAGGGCTTACTTTTCCCTTTTTAGGGTAGAATACAAACAAGCGTATAAACACATACAGGGACCCAGTAAACAATGTTAGAAGTATAGAAGGTGACTGGAAGGCACCACGGCCTTTTTCCTTCTTTTCCCACCCTTGCATCCCCCAACAACATAAAGAGGGAGAGCAGTGAAATATGTCTGGACAAGCCAGGACATGTTTAGGCCTGATTTGGCCTATTTTGGCCTTCCATGGCATGGTTTTACTTGTTTCTGTGAGAGAAAACTCTTATTTATGTATGCAGGATTTTTTTGGGTTGTCACACTGATCAAGAAACACAGAGACATGAGCTACATTGATGTTCCAGAGAAAGGTACAGAAACTAGCTATGGTACACTTAAGATAACTGTGAAAATAATAGCTCATTCAATTGCTACTAAAATTAAATTTTGGGCATTTTGTATATTTTTTTCCATACTTATCAGAACAATTCACAGCATCCACATCATCTTTGGTTGTGGATATTTTTAGGAGAAAGTTATATGTACACTTAGATAATGAAAAGTTGTTATCTAGTCATCCTGCAAATTGATGGTAGAGAGGAGACCTTTCCCCAACACACAGTTTGTTGCTGATTTAGCTGGGCACATCTAGGTTTGGCTCAAGCATCATCACATGGCTGAAAAGTCTGAAGATATTTTAAATGGAAGATGTTTTAAATGAAAGGACAAAAGGCGAGGCTGTGCATTGAGCAATGATCAATATGAGATCAAGTTCACTTATCTGAGCTTCTGCTTAGGCATTGTTACATTCTAGAAATAAAAGTGATATAAATTAAGAGGCTATATTTGCTACTGGATTTAAAACTCTGCCATTGTGTTATTGAAGATCGTAAAGGAGTTGGAGGGAAACCAAGATGTTGCCACAACAGTATATATACACACAGAGGTATAATAGAAAATAAGAGACTCACATGTGTAAACAGTATGAAAGAAAAGCATAAACAAGTGATAATGACACTGAAATAAAAAGAAATAACACTCTGCTAAGATCTTGAATTGATTCTGTATAGGTTAATACATGTGTAACTGATCAATTTGGAGGGTAGAATCATGGGACAAAATACTAAGTGGAAAGAAGTCCACTAATGCAGAACTTGTCCTTTCTCTGGTAAACTAGGCAAAGCTGTTTGGATGTAAGAAATTAGCCTTTTACAAAACCTGTGATTTCTTAGAGATCTGTTTTCATGCAGCATTTGTTTACATACAACACTGAAATCAAAGATCTTGATTACATTTGTGATACCTAAAAGATTACCTGACCACTAAGATAGAATTGTCTGAAAGTATACAGCTAGTGCACTATGAAACATCCCAGAGGAAAGTAATTAATATAGAATAATGGCCATGGCACAGGATCCACAGCTAATATCCTCCTGAAGCACCAGGTAGTGGCCAGGTGAAATATTCTGCACTATCTTAGACATTACTAGAAATTTCTGTGTGGGTACCTAAATAGAGAAATAGCTGATTTTAAGCATAAACTGAAGCTCTAAGGTATGTCGCCTGTAACAAATGCATGAATTGGTTTTGGTTTTGTTTTGGTGACAGACTGCTTTACTTAATAATAATAATAATAATAATAATAATAATAATAATAATAATAATAATAATAATAATAATAATAATAATAATGTGGTGGAAACCAAGTGTCCATGTGTCTATGATTAAAGATAACATAGGATTGTTTGCATTTATGATAGTGTGTAATTCATACAGCTCATTATTTCATGCATACATCTTTTCTTGCCTACAGCTGCTTCTTTTCACTCATTGTGGTGCTTATAACACTTGCATAGGTAATACAATGAATAGAAGAATCTATTCTTTCAAAATAAGTGTTCAGAAAATTTTTGCATTGTAGTATTTTCAGAAAGTATTTATTTCAAGCATTTGTGATTTTTAAATAGATTTTAAAATATTTTTTTTTCTTTTTAAATGGCAGGTATTAAAAATCGAAAAGAAACAATATAGGAGAAAAGATATACATCAGAAAATCACCTACAATACATGCAAATGAAACAAGTTAATCTGTTGAAATGAGTATTGAAGAGAAATAATGATTTTCAATATCTCATTTAATTTAGAATATGCTTAAGCTTAGAATTAGTGTGTGCTTCTTTGCTCCAGATCTGAATCTGAGTTAATCTTCCAACATACAGAAACCAAAACTTATCTGTGTTTGTATAAATGCTTATTTTAAAAGTTTCAGTTTAATTGCTGAAGATAATAAACAGAAACATCCTGTTCATTTTTGAAGGGTTAATTTAAGAACATTAAAAAATACTTGACTTGTAATTTACATATTATAGCATTTATACAAATAGAAATTTATTTTATTTTGCTTTGATTTTTGTACCAATGGCTGTAAGAAATGTCTGCATTCTTGATGCAATTACTAATGAGCATTGTTTTCTTACTTGGAGATTCATTTCCATACCAAATAGACTGAAAACTATCAGTATTTCAATTTTTGGATTTCAAACCAAAACTGTCTTCAAAAGTGAAAGCTGGATTTTGTGGAGTTTTGGTTGGGTTTTTTTGTGGGGTGGGTTTTTATGTGTGTGTTTGTTTTGAGTTTTTTTTCTCCTGCATTTGTTTTAAGCGGTAATGGAGTTTATACTGCATATAGTGTCACATTACTATGTAATAATTTAAGAAATGTATTTATTTAATTCTACATCCTTTGGCCCCCTGGTATCATATTGTGCCTGTGTCCTGCTGAAAACTTGTTCTTAAACTATTTGGATTCCATTTTTTCCTAGATCGCTCCAGGATATGGCTGGTGAAATATACATAACATTCTATAGCCATTATTTAGTTATGCATATGTTATTGTTCTCATACTATTGAATATTTCATGATACAAAAATAACAGTACATTAGACCCCTAGAACTTGAAATGCTTTTACAACACTTAATCATGCTGTAGATTGTTTCAAATATCTAAAAAAAAAATCAGACGGTAATTGAATCTGCTGTTGCGTATTCAATATCATGCTGACTTCAAGCCAGTATTAAAATCAAAGTGCTGGCAGGAGCAAAGGTTGTAGTTTGGAATGCAGTACAAGAGGCTTTCTGTTTCCATTTGCTGTTTCTGATTTCCAGGTTTGGGGATGGGGGTCTTTTCTACTGGGCTTGGCTGAGAGCTTATGGGGTGGGAGGAGTTGTTCTATGTATGGCTTCTGCTGCTGTTTTTCCTTTTGTTTTTCTGCAAAATAGCTAAGGTAATTTTGTGTTGTATTATTTCCATTAAAATCCTTATCCCAACCACAGGCGTTTTTTCTTCTGATTTCCCCCACTCTGTGTTACTTTCTCTCCCAGTCTTTCTGGGGGTTCTTCCTTAGATCAGACTATGTAAAACGAGCACAGTGGTCCAACTTTGGTTGTATTTTCCAAGATTTTTCTGAAGATTTTTCAATGTACTAAAAAAACATACCTGAACTATTTTAAATAATAAGTATTTTAGGCAAACTTGATTAACACCATTTCTACATTTGGGTGACAAAGGTCTTCTAGACCCTGACAGAGGTCTTCTAGTCCCTGACAGAGGTTGATAGTTATTCTGTAAATACATAAGTGAAAGCAAAATATTCTCCCTGTCACTGATTACATTATGACTTTTGAGTATAAAATCACTTTCACAGCTAGAAACTGATAATGTGAAATATTTTTAATTCCAAAATCTGAACATAATTATTCTAAAATCTAGGCATCAGATTCTTAAAAAAGTGATGGGTTTGGGCATTGTTTGCATTTAGACTGTATCTGTACCTGTATCTGCTTCTGCTTTATTATAGCAGCTGCTCTATCACCTAATAATGCCTCCCCAGCCAGGAAAGGGGATCAGAAAAATGAGAAGAGATCTATGGGTTGAAATGAAAATATATTTAGTGAAACAACAGAAAGTAATATTAATACCAGTGCAAATATAATGTATATTGAGATCACTGAATGTACAGTCATCACAATAAATATAGCCCTCAAGAGCAGAATTGTAAGCAGGCCATCCAGGGATGGAGAAAAACAGGAGGAGAAGGAGAAGGAAGAAGAGAATCTTCATCAAATTTCCTCCTTTATAATGACCATAACATCTACCTGAAAACAGGTTGTAGGTAGGTGGATGTTGGTCTTTTCTCCCAAGTAGTAAGTGACAGGATGAGAGGAACTGGCCTAAAGTTGTACCAGGGGACGTTTAAGATGGACATTAAGGGAAAAAAATGCTTCACTGGAAGGGTTATTAGATACTGGAATAGGCTGATTGAGTCATCACCCTTGGACAGGTTTAAATAACATGAAGATGTGGTGCTTAGGGATATGGTTTAGCAGCTGCATTGACTATTGGTTGGAATTAGTGACCTTAAAGGTCCTTTCAAGTTTAAAATTATTCTAAGATTCTACAATTCTATAACATTTATTATATGGGATACACTTGTTAGACAGCTTTTGTCCCTCCCAGCTTATGTTCCTGGATGACCTGAAATTGCCAATAGCTTGTACACCTAGGATTCTGTCCCAGTGAAACCAGGACAGGAATATATCTGTCATAAAACTGCACAAAGTAAACTGTATTTCCTTGCTCCCTTTGATGAAAAAAAATCTATTTTATTCTAACAGATACATTGTAGAGAAAACAGCTTTGATTCAAATAATTTTTCAAATATTTCCTTTATCACAGCAATTTCACTGAGTTTTCTGACTGCTCTAAGTATCCGTTAGGTGTCCCCATTTATATTCAACAACTTTTGATCACTATCACAAAGATTCTTCTGTGCTCCCTCTACCAAAAATAACTTTGATACCAAGAACATTGTGTGACTTTGCAACCTCATCTAGTGAGTAATATGCAACATTCTATTTCACAATTTCTGCTGGTTACATTTATCACTGAGTAGATCAGAATTTAAAGCTTACAAAAAGTATCCTGAGGATTTTTCAGCAACACACAGGAACATGTGTCTGAATATCACATACATGTCTTGGAGTGTAAGTAATTAAACATTAACATCTATTCTTTCCTTGTGTTTTTTGTTTCTTTATTTGTTTGTGTTTGGGGTTTTTTTTTTTGTAGTTATTTTTTGTGTTTTTGCATTGGGGATTTTTTGCTTTACCATATGAACTATGCAGTTTCTTCTCTGTTGTCTCAAATTCCAATTCTATTTGGCATTTTAAAAGTTTAGACATAAGTGCTTGCCCTAAGCTCTAGCTTTGCCCTGTTTTTATCAATTATGTATGGATCTTTTTCTCTGATGATCAAGTGATGCAAAACATCAAACTAAGTTTTTATTGTGTTAATGAGATAGAACTATCTGACATCTAATGACTTGGATGTCTCCTTGAATTATTCTGTCTCTCACTTCATGTACAGATAATTTAGCTGATTGATAATGATTCTATGTTACTTTGCATTACTAAATTCCTCTCATTTTGTCTATATGTTGATCATTCAGTGTAGTGAAGGTCTCTCTTTTTTAACATACATTAAGGGATGTATTTAAAAACTCAATTTATTTTGAATTTCAATTAGCCTGAGTGTCATTAAAATTTCATGTCAAATGCTATCATTGTGAAATTTATACCAATGATCAGTATTAAATATATTTATTAACAAACAGAAATATTTGGGGGAAAAAACTGAGAGATAGATTTCCATATTATTTTTCAGGGATATGAACAGCCTATAAACACTGCAATTCATCTCAAATGAGCCAAAACCACAACCTGGGGTGTTTAATCCTGAGTAATACGCTTTATTTTGCCCTAGTGATGTGGTCAAATATAAGGTCAACATAGTACTGGAAAAGAATGGCAGCTGCTGAAAGATGAAAATGAAAGATTGACAGATTTCAGCTACAGGGAAGACTAAAGATCAATTGAAATGCCAAGATTGTTATAGTCAGAAAAAAAACCATCGTAACAGTAACTGTTAATTTGAAATTTGGCTTCATTTCAGGAAACTTTTTCTATCTTATGGCTGATGTTTAACTGAATAAGTCAGTTTTTCTTAATACAGAGAATTACCACTTCCATAGGGCCTTTGGAAGTACTTATCACCTTTCATTGACTGAACTAGGGTAGTTTGATAACTTCACTGGCTTAGCATGAAGAACTAGAAACAAATTAGGGCCTTCATTCTGGGTTTTACTCTAAAATTTAAGATTGTCTAAGAAAGGAAGAGGCATGGTCAAACAACTGTGGAAAGGCATTTAGTGATCATAAGGTTCACATCTCCACAGTGTCAAGGATTGGAGGCCAGAGATTAACATGATCTCTGTCCAGAGGAGCAAGACCTGTTCTTATAGATTTCTGTGCTGTGAAATTAAGGTACAAGTGAGACCAGATATCACTACAAAACTATTTATTAAGGGATAAAGTTGGACAAAACAGAGGGAAAGAGGGAGCAGGGGAGAGAGAGAGGGAGGGAACAACAGAGAAATTAGGAGATGAAAAGAGCAGGGGAGGGAGACAAGTAGGGATTATATTACCTGGAGACAAGGGGTGAGAGAGAGGTGTGCGTGGTCCAGGGATGCTCCATAGCATTTGTCAGAAGTCCGTCTTGTAGCTGGTGGAGTTGTTGTTCCTTGAGTTCTCCTTCCTGAGTTCTTCCACCTGAGTTCTTCTCCCTGAGTTCTTCTGGCAGGCAATTCTCAGGTCTTTTTTATACAGGTTTTCCAGTCCCAGTCTTATCAGTGTCCAGGTGCAGCTCCTCAGGAATTCCTCCTGTGCATTGTCATGCCTTATCAGGGGTCCAGCAGCAGCACCTGGAAGGGCCTCCACCCCCTGCGTGTGCCACTTACCTGTTCATTGCCTGAAATACAAATAAGTCTTTTTTCTTTGGGGTAGCTGATACTGGCCATGAATATCTTGAAAACCAGTGCCAGGCAGAAATCTGGGAAAGTCACAAAAAAACACAGTATTTACATCCCAGAGCATCAGCAAAGGTGCTGTATCTCTGATAATTTGCATTCATTAAATGTTCAGAAAGGAACATTTTCTGAGTTTGGGGGAAGGAGACAATCCTTATCTTCATTGATTCAAACAAGGGAGAGCCTTCAGACTCTCACACGCAGGAAACTATTTCTGAGTGTATATTACAGAATGTCTACTGAAAGACTGTCTTTCTTTAATCATTACTGTAAATAAAATTATATTATATATAATTCGTTTGTTGTTATAACAATATAATGCAAGGTTCATAAAAATATTCAGTGACTAATGCTTCTTGAGAAAAAATGTGTTTCTACATAAAATAAAATGCCATTTATTTTTATATTATGAAGTAATACAACTCCAATTCATGTCCATTCATACACCTTCTAGACACTAGGTCTTACTATCAAGAATCGGAATTTTAGTGTTATAATTTGTTCCCTTCACTTCTGAAATATATTCTGTAGAACATAATCTTCTGTTCTACAGAATACAAAATATTTTGGCCAGAAGTAAATGTCAGATAGAAATGCAGTGTAACTACCACCAGCACTCATTTGCTAAGGCAATCAGTTCCAGTGCAGGTGTGTTTCACAGCAGAGTGGGAACTGTGGCATACAAGAGGAGTTCCTGAGTGGAAGAATCATAGAATCATATAATTGTCAAAGCTGCAAGGGACCTCAATGATCATCTAGTTCCAATCCCCCCTGCCATGGGTAGGGACACCTTACACTGGATCAGGTTGCTCAAAGCCTCATCCTGGCCTTAAAGACCTCCAGCGGTGGGGCTTACACCATCTCCCTGGGCAACATGTTCCAGCGTCTCACCATCCTCATGGTGAAGAACTTCTTCTTAACATCCAATCTGAATTTACCCACTTCTTGTTTTGCTCCATTGCCCCTAGTCCTACCACTACCTGGCACCTTTAGAAGTCTCTCACTAGCTTTTCTGTAGGCTCCCTTCAGATACTGGAAGGCCACAATAAGGTCTGCTTAGAGCCTTCTCTTCTCCAGACTGAACAGCCCCAACTCTCTCTGTCTTCATAAGAGAGGTGCTCCAGCCTTCTGATCATCCTCATGGACCTTCTCTGGACACATGTGACACACACATCTGAGTGTGGAGACATGCTAGAATTCAGCAGCTCTCTAGAGACACCAAAGTGTGGGTGGGGCCATGACTAGTCCTGTCCACTCTTCACTGTCACAAAGGGTAACCTTGGGTAGCTGTGAACAGGACAGTCAAACAGGACATATTAGGCAGTTCTCAAGGGTGATGGTTCTCTAAAGGCTGAGTGGTGATGTTTGAGTACACATAATCTATCAAATGGGCACCTTTCTGTGACCATCTGCTCATGATAAGCGCACTCATCCTATGTGACTCTCAAGCAGAATGGTGGACACTTGTCTGAGGGTAAATGTAGCAACTATGACTAGAGGGTCTTCACCACCTACTCCAGCAGTGGCCAGTGCTGAGCTGCTAAAGGGAGAGGTGGCAATGCAGACCATAGACTTTAAGAAGAGCCTAAACTCTTCCCTAGGGTAGGGAGAGCAGCAGACTTGACTGCAAAAATGTGCCCAAATTGAGGACTTCTTGCAGTAGGTGGCTGAGCTGCAGGATGTAGTGAGAAGGCTGAGAAAATCAGGGAGTCTGAGAAGAAGTTACATAGGTGGTTCAAAGTGCATTCTGAAGTGAAGCCACAGCCAAACAGCCAAAAACTCCCGCAGAAATACAAACAGAATGGAGAGGAGGAAATAACACATAAGAATGGAAGCTTGCAACAAGGGCCTGCAGGATGTAGATGCTTCCCCAGAAGCCTGAACTGCACTTGAAGAACCAATTTACAACTCTGCAAGTGAAGAGAAAAGACCCATCACATCAGGGGTGATCCTGGAGCAGAGTAAGGCAGTTCAATCTGCTCCTTGAATAGCAATCAGCATGACTAGGGTGACAGGTGGTATTAGTTATCTGACTCTCATCTAAGAAGTATGGAGGCACCCATCTGCCAACCTGATACACTCTCCGGAGAGATGTGTTGATTACTAGGGGCTCATATCAGCTATGTCACATAAGAATGCCAAGCATCATACAGTCCAATATCTGCTGCTGTTTTGTCATGTGGGAACCAATGATACATCCAGGAGTATTCTGGGTAGTATCAAGAGCCCTGGGAGCAGCAGAAAGAGACTCTGGAGGGCAGGTAGTATTTCAACAGTCCTCCTAAACAAAGGGCAGGGATATGAAAGGACCAGTTGAATTTAGCTAATCGACAATTGGTTATGGGATTGGTGCCACATCCAGGGATTTAGCTCCTTAGATCATGGGACTTGCTTTCAGAAACCCAGTGTAATGTAGGCTGATGTGGCCCATCTGTCAGAGAACACGAAGAGCATCTTTGATCGTAGGCTTGCCAAACTGCTGAAGAGGGCTTTAAACTAAAGTTGGCAGGCAACAAGAACCTCAATGCATCCAATCAGTTTGGTGCTAATGCCAGCAACAGATGCCCAGAACTTAGAGAGCACCTGAAGAGCACCACAGAGGAATTCCAGTACTCCAGTAACTCCAGCTAGTAGGTATGCTTAAGAGGAGGCCTAACATAAATGTTTCTATGCAAATGCATGTACCATGGGGAATAAACAAGAAGGGTTAGAGATGTACATGTGCCTGCAGCATTATCACACTGTCATCACAGAGACATGGTAGGACATCTTCTGTAACTGAAGTGTTGAAATGGAAGGATACTGACTCTTTAGGAGGGACAGACAGGGTAGACAAGGAGGAGGTATTGTCCTCTATGTCAATGACCAGCTGGAGTGTATGGATCTCCACCTGGGGAATAATGAGGAGCTGACCAAGAGTTGTTGAGTCAGGATTAGAGAGGTGAAGGACAGAGGACATTACAGCAAAAAACTGCATAGGCCATTTGACCAGGAAGACTGACTGACTGAGGTCCTCTGTGGACAGATAGGAGAAGCCGCACATTCACAAGCTCTGGGCCTCTTGAGGGGACTTCAACCACTGACATCTGTTGGAAAGGAAACACAACAGAGCATAACCAAAGAAGCAACCCAGGAGGTCCCTTAAATGGGCTGATGAGTGTCACAGTCCGACAGTGAGTAATTTGACAGAAGTTAAACTCTCTTGTGTTCCAGCTTGTCCTCAGATATCAGAGAGGCTGGAGGCAGCTGAGCTTAACTCCTGAGTGATGTCCAATTGGACTTTTAATACGACTTAACATTCTTACGAGCAGAATTAAGACTCAAATGGAGTCAAGTGCCAAACCAGTTTATTTAACAGGTAACAGGTATAAATATCACAGTGGTCTGATTATATAAGGAGCAAGTGTTGTGATCATGCGAGCAGGGATGATGCAAATGAGGCCAGTGAGCAGGGTCCAGGCAGGACAGCAGCTCATTCTCTCTCCATGGCAGGAAAGATAGCAGGCAGGATGGCAATCCTCATCAGTCCCAGTCTCTAGCAGCTGACTTCTCAGCAGCTGATTCTTTGCATGAGGCTCCCTTGCAAGCAGCTCACCAACAGCAGTCACTACAAAAGCAGCTCTTATCCTAGCATCAGCTTCTCCCTAGCAGTAGCTCCTCAAGGCAGGTGATCCTTTCATGGCAGGAGACCCCACCTCAGCCTCCTCAGATGACAACCATCCCTCCATACTGTGATGTCTTTTGTAGTTTCACATTGTTGCTCGAAATAGCCATCCACCCTGACTTGGTAGTGGAGTTCATGCTTGATGTAATCTCCAGGGCTCCAAACTTTTGCCTTTGTGGACCCTACCACCAGGGAGTCCACAGGGTCCTAAAATCCCACCACGGTGTCTCCTGGGCCCCAAAGCCCCTCTGTTGCCCCCAGGGGGCCAAGGCCAGCCACCCAACATTGTTGAGCCATATCTACAATAATTTCTGGTCCCTTACAATGAGAAATTCCTTCTCCAAGTAACAGAGAAGTCAACAAGGGGAGGTGTTATGCTTAACCTTGTTCTCACCAAAGAGGAGGAGCTGGTGGGCACATGACTTTTTGCCTCTGTCTTTGTTGGCTGCCTTGACTGAAGTGACCATGAAATAGTGAAGTTCATTATCCTTAGGGTAATGAGGAGGGTGCATAGAAAATTAATTACTCTTGATTTCAAAAGAGCCAACTTTGGCCTGTTCAGAGATCTGTTTGCCAGAGTACTATGGGATACGGCCCTGGAGATAAGAGGGAACCAAGAAATCTGCTTCATATTCAAGGATCATCTCCAAGTTCAGGAGTGATGCCTTCCTGACAAACAGGAGCTCAGGCAAAGGTGCCATTAGCCCTGTGCGGATGAACAAAGAGCTCCTGGACAAACTCAAATGCAAAAAAAAGAGGCCTACAGAGAGAGGAATCAAGGACAGGTAGCCTGGGAGGAATACAGAGAAATTGTCCAAGCAGCCAGAGACCAGAATGGGAAAGATATAGCCCTGATAGAAAAAAAATATGTCCAGGAACATTAAGGACAAAAAGAAAAGATTCCACACATACCTCAGCGATAAAAGGAAGACCAGAAAAAAAAGCAATTTCTCTCCAGAAGGAACCAAGAGACCTGATCACTTGTGACATGGAGAAGGCTGAACTACTCAATGAATTCTTTGCTTCTGTCTTTGCTGGCAAACACTCCAGACACACTGCCAAAGTTGAAGAAGGCGAAGGCAGAGACTGGGGGAATGAGGAATGACCCACCACAAAAGACAAAGTTCAAGAAAATCTATGAAACCTGAAGTAGTTTCAGTTCAGGTTCAAGTTCATGAGATGCATTAGCAGGTTCTGAGGGAATTGTCAGCTAAGACACTATTCATCACATTTGAGAAGTTGTGGCAAATGTAGCTCCCACTGACAGGAAATTATGTTGATTTTGCCTTACTTCCACTGCACTGCTAGAGTTCTTTCAGCACTGATGAGTCAAAGATCATCTAGCACCCTTAGTTCATTGCTTTCATGCCACATGAACTTTGGACTATAGAGTAACACCTGGAGGTTGGAGTTCAGAAGTCTTTTACTTCACAACTGTCTGTAAAAAGTAACATATAGCAGAATGGAGACACTGAAGAGATATGGTTAGCTTAAAATAACCAAGGATTTATCTTAAAATGCTAAAAATTACTAAATCTGGGGAGCTTAGCTCTGCCTTTGAACCTGATTGTGTTTGTAGTATTGTGGGACAAACAACAGTGGCAAAGAGTAAGGACTTGTTATAAGTGGGGCTCTTCAGCTCTCAACTGAACAGCTATTTTAAAAGCAAGATATATTTCAGTTGCTCCCTGCCTCTCATCATTATGAAGAAGCATCATTTAGGCTGGATAACAGAAATTCTTTACAATGAGAATGGTGAGACATTGGAACAGGTTGCCCATGGAGGTCATAGATGCCCCCTTACTGGAGGTATCAAGGCCTGGCTGGATAAGCAACCTGGTCTGGTGGAAGCTAGAGTTGGAACTAGGTGATCTTTGAAGTCCCTCCCAACCCTAACCATTCTATGAATCTATGGATATATGAATGTTCAAAGAGGCAAAAATAGAAGACTCAAGGAGCTACAGATCAGTCAGTCTCAGCACTATGCCTGGTAAGATCAGGGAACAAATCTTCCCAGAAATTATGGTAAAGCATATGGAAAACTAGCTGTCAACATGGTTTCATGTCTACCAAATTTGGTGGACTTCTACACTGGAGTTATAGTACTGGTGGATAAGAGAAGAGCAACTGATGTTACCTACCTGGACTTGTGCAAAGCATCTGACATTGTTTCACTTTATATCCTTGTCTCTAAATTTTAGAGACATGGATTTGACAGATAGACCAATTGGTGGATAAGGAATTAACTGGTTCTTTACACTAAAAGAGTTGCAGTCAATGGCTTAATGTCTGAGCAGAGACAACTGGCAAGAAGCACTCCTTGGGGGATTGCATTGTTGATGATACCAAACTGTGTGATGTGTTTTAGACTCTTAGGGAAATTAATGCTATCCAGAGGGACCTTGATAGGCTTGAAAGGTCATCCCATGGAAATATCAAGAAGTTCAACAAGGCCAAGTGCAAGGTTCTGCACCTGAGTTGGGGCAATCCCAAGCACGAATAACAACTGGATAGAGAATGGATTGAGACTGGCCTGGTGGAGAAAGACTTAAGGGTGTTGGTTGACAGGATGCTCAACATGAGCCATCAGAAAATGTGACCAGCAGGTCAAGAGAGGTGATTCTGCCCCTCTACTCTACTCTCATGAGACCCCATCTGGAGCACTGCATTCAGCTCTGAGGTTCCCAACATAAGAAGGACATGGACCTAATGAAGCAAGTCCAGAGGAGGGCTATGGAGATGAGGGCTAGAGCACCTCTCCTATAAAGACAGACTGAGACAGTTGGGATTGTTCAGCCTGGAAAAGAGAAGGATGCATGAGGACCTTATAGCAGCCTTCCAGGAACTAAAGAGAGCCTGCAAGAAATATGGAGATAGATTTTTACAAAGGCATGCAAGGGTAGGACAACGTATAATGGCTTTAAAGAGAAAGAAACTATTTAGTATGAGTGTGAGGAGCCACAAGAACAGGTTCCCCAGGGAGGTTGTATATGCCCCCTCCCTGGGAGTGTACAAGGCCAGACTGGATGGGGTTTTGATCAGTCTGACCTAGTAGAAGGTCCATGACTAAAACTAGAATATCTTTGAGGTACATTTCAAGCGAAAATATTCTAGGATTCTAGAATACTGATGGTCTTGTCTTGATGGCTATTTTTTATACTGATGGTCAGTCTTGATGGCTGTTTTTAAAAATCTAACTCATGTAAGGAAAATACGGCTTGTTATACAAAATAGTTAAGTTTCTAATTCTGAAAAATGAATTACAGTTGTACTATGTCCCTGGATAATATTAATATTTAACTTCTTAACTTCCTACATCAAGGATTAATCAGAGGAAAACTTTTTCTAAATACTAATGAACCAAAATAGGAAATATCTCAAAAGTATTTCTAAATTACTTGTAAGGGTTATATTGCCGTGTAAACCCCCTGAAATAGTGTATCACATGTCTTAGCAAGAGAAGTATTTCTAATTTTCATTTCTCTGAACCTCACTGATAAAAAAGGTCTTTGCACTGCAGCATTTTAGGTTGTAGTTACAAATACAAACTGTGATTAATTCTTTGTCTTCTAGTTCATATGACCAACTATGACAGGAAAGTCCTCACTTTTATTTCATCATAATGTATATTGGCAACAATCCTGAGGTAACAGAATTTCCCTTGCTATTGCTTCAATAAGGAAGACACAGTCATAGGAATTTTCCAGTTTACAAAGGTTCAAATATTCCTTTGAAAATGTTTGATTTTGATCAGTGGGTAATGTAATCCATGAGGATGTCTCTCAGAAAGCTTCTTTCTCCTTGTTATCTCTCTTCCTTTGCAGTCGTACTAGAAGACTGACTAGGCTGGGTTGAGCTTCTAGCTGTGCTAAGTTTATTATGCTGCTTCTGTGTAGCTAGGGTAACATATTCCTTGATTGCTCAGGAAATATAAAGAAGCAGATTCTATTTGCAATTAACTACTGGAGAATTCATTCATGTAAAATTCATGTCAAGCTGACATTCTCTAATGAGTCTTCATTCAATATAAGGATGTGGGAGACAAGTGTAGCCAGGTGATGTAATTTATAGGAGCTTTAATCTAACCCAGTGGCAGCAGATCTGTCATATCCCCATGATATCTTTCAGTCTAAGAAATGAACTTTAAAAGAAGTCTAAAGTTTTTACTTTCTTTTGGTTTAGGCTAAATCATTTGTTTCCTCTTCTTCAGTTTTCATTATTGCAAGGACATAATTTAAGTTTTTGTAATGCGTTCTCTACACAGTCAGAGGCAATATTTGAAAAAAGAGAACTAAAATAGTTTTTGTAAATGGAGAATTTATCCTCATTTGTCTGAAATGTACACAATTGTTGCTTAACTGTTGGGCATCCATTGCTAGCTCTCCTAAATTTTAAAGGTAATTTTATTTGTCTTCTGCAATTTGAAGTAAAAGAGTTTGTATATATTGTTCACATGAGTAAGAAAAGGCTAGGCAAATGCATCAGAACAGTGGAATTGAGGAGGAACATGCTATACTAGATCAATTTGATGAAATAGCAGTAGTGAAAATTGATTTAGTCTATGGATTATTTAGTTTCTAGATAAGAAAAAGAACATGGAAGTTGAGATTTTGTAGCAAATATCAGAAGTTAAATAATAGCTCTAACTGCTGATTTTATCAACAAAAGAAAGATAGACACAATCAACAGATGAAGAGATTTTTTTTTTTTATTAGATTCTTCCTATTACAAACTTAAGTGCTGTGGATTCTTTTTTTAGTCTTTGACTGTTACTATTTTGGTACAGAAAATGGGAACATTGTAGAACATTGTCCAACACTGCAGAACCAAAGATTCTGCAAAGTGAAGGACTACTATGATGTCTATGATGAATGACAAAAACATTTTCTGCAATGTTTTGAAAAAATACTCATAACATATAATTAAGTTACCTTTAATGCTTAGGTTTACCAGAATCTGAGAAGTAATGGAATTATATTGCTAACTTCTAAGATAAGATATTGTTTATTAAGGGGAAAGTGAGTGACATGTTCTCAAACTCACTGTAAGGATATGTATTTTTATGGTGGTGTTTTGAAAAATGACTGTTTTCAATGTTCTATGCCAAAATAACCTGCTGTAATATAACAGATGACACATCTGAAAGATCATTAGTTTATAAATGTCTTGTGCAAGACCAAGATCACTTATTAAGGAATATATGTTTTGAGGTGAGTTGATACATTTTTTACAGAAAAAGTTCTGGTCCTCTTGACTTTAAGTTATGCATAGCACAAGACTTCTTGAATCGGTTCTGCTGCAAACCATGGAAGAGGATATTTAATTATTTAAAAAAGACAATGCAAAGTTATTTGCATTTCTGTTATGACAGTTTTGGAGAGGAGAAAGTTACCTTTACCTCATTACTTCCAATACTCTCAGTATGTTACCAGTATTTCTCTTTTGTTTTACAGAAATAAGTTTTATCTTAATAAATTTCATCAGATTTGAGAAGTTGATAGATGTAGCTACCTCTGAATTTTTAGCAACAAATTCTGGGAGACTGTGTTTATTAGCCTTCTTTTAGTCTTTGATAAAGAGAGATACAAAGACAGCACAATTGTCTAACTATACAGATTTTAGCCTTCAAATGCAGATACAAATGTGCAAAAGAGAAGGAAAGACAAGACCTTGTAATATGTTATTTCTGATCTTGGAGGATTTATTATATATAAATAGCTGAATTGAGCAAAAATAATCACCATATGGTTTATTGGTCAACTCTTCACAGCTTCATATATTTTAAGGCTGGAAATTCCATTAGATCATCTAGTTCAGCCTGTATCACAGGAATTCTATCAATTTATTCCCATGTAGATCTCAATAATATATTTATTTAAACCTATATTTCAGAAGGGCATTTAAAGATGTGAACGGTTCAGTACTTTCTGTATCAGTCTTTCACAAATTTTCCTGTTTTAGTTTTGTTTGGGATAGAGTTAGTTTTCTTCTTATTAGCTGAAATGGGGCATTGTTTCCTGTTTCTGCTGAAAAGTATGTTTATACCACAGGCACATTTTGAGTTACTCCTAAGTGGTGCTTACACAGAGTCAAAACTTTTTATGTTTCTCACCTTACTCCAGCAGTGCGAAGGCTGAGCGTGCAACAGAAGTTGGGAGGGAACACAGCTGGGACAGCTGACCCTAATTGACCAAAATAATATTGCATGCTGCATGACACCAAGTGTAGCATGAAGAAGGAAGGGAGGGAATGTCCAGTACTATGCCCTTTTTTTTCACAAGTGATAGAGACCTATGTTCCTGGAGATGGTTGAACATGTTGTGTTTGGACTCCTCCCTATTCTGCTAGTCTTACCTCTTCTGTTCTTGAGGATTGTCTTCCTGCATATTGTGACAGTCACACTTTTGATAGGTAAAAGTATAAATTTATATATCTTGTATTGATATTGCTATTAATTTGGCTATTTCAGTAAATATATTTTTTTCAAACTATGGACTTCTCCTTTTCCTCATTCCCCTTTTCTGATGCAGGGGGAGGGGAGGGAGATATTCATAGACCAACTGCTAGAGTTTAGCCCCAGAAATGGACTAAACAGTCACTCACTAAAAGAAAGAGTCATTTATTATTTCATATTTTCCCTCTGTTAAGCCATTTACAAATTGTTATCAAGTTCTAAATTTTCTTTTCATGCTTTTTTAGAATTTTTCCCCAATGTTCATATAATTCTTTTTCTCACCCCCTCTCTTCATTCTAGTAGGTGTTTCTTAGAGATATATTTAAATAGAAGAGCATAATGTATCAGAAGTAAATAAATTGTTGTCAGTAAAAAAAGTATTTATCCATAAAAAATATGAGCACTTCAAAAATGAATGCTTTAAGATCTTCATGACAGAGGAGCAAAGTGAAAAAAAAAAAAAAGGAAACAACAAAACTAGAACAAAGCACTACTCATGGGATTTCTAATGTTTATTATTTCAGTTAAAAATAAATAGACTACTGAGGTAATAGTAGTGTACTGAGTAATTTTCTGGTATGTCAAGGGGAGTTTTAAGAAATTGTTCTAAGAAATAAAGAAAAGAATAATGCGGCAGTCTGGCAAGATGTCACAAAGCACAGAAGAATTTTTGGCAGCTGGAGGAATAGAAGTCTGTGAAGCATGTATTTGTTTTCTTTTCACTAGAGTAGCTAAGATTGTATAGACTTTCAAATAGCTAAAATAACAAATCTGGTTCATGTGTATGTATTGAAGACTGAACTCTGCAAGGTGTGTTTACTTTCAGACAAATTAACTGTCCATGTTCCAAGTAGCAGAGTTCTCCTGTTGCAAAATTATATTAGAAGGTTTCACAACTCAGATTATTTAGCTGACTAATGTAAAATAATTGTTTTAAAAAATGTCCTTGTGTATAGGAATGACCTGCAATATTGTCTTTTTATTAGATCTTGGACAATGTCAAAGCACTGAATAAAATATTAAGAATAATTCTTCCTACTTGTGGGCTACTACACTATCACTGCATTCTTATGAAGGACTTTATTGAATTTCCTGACAACAAGCTAACAAGGAGGAATCATGCTTTGACACCTCTTCATTTATAATGTAAACACTCAGAAATTATTAATTTTATATTTTCAAAATTACTGGTCTTGTAGTTCTGACAAATAAGAGCTATATGCATTTTCCTGTCTTTATTCTTGATCTGTGGACCAGAAAAGCAATCTTTTATAGAAGTTTTCAATTTTCTTTATTAGGTACTGATTCCAAAGCCATGCCTTGATCTGCAATCCTTACAGCTATTTCATCCTGTTCATATCTGATATAGACAATGTATTAATAAATTTTGAAAATTATTTGTTAGTATTAAATATCACATAAAAACTTATTTATAAAGTTTGGACACATGGGTGTGGGCATTTACACAGGGAATAATCAATTTAAACAATTAAGCAAAACCAGAAAAATACAAAGATAAATTTGAGCTTTTGGAAAGAAATTCTTGTGGTACAATATGCTGCTTGCCCTCTAGGGGGACTCGAGAGGCTCCTTTCTGCCAAAGCAGAAGGTACAATAGAATTTACAGAACCAAAGCAAAAGAGCTTTAATTACAAAGAGGCTTTTAGAGTATTTTTCTCGCAAAATAGTATCTCTGGACTTCCAGTGCTGCATTATAGTTCCAGGCAGTATCCAAATACTTGGAGGGTTGCTGTTGGTGGTGTGGTACCTGTTGGAGGCTTCTGAAGTTTCCCCAGGACTCTGGAAGGGTGCTGGGTTTGGCACAGTTTCTGACCTGGTCATGGTTCTTTCCTGGGTGGATGGTGTCCTTTCCAGGACTCTGGACTCCTCATGGAGGTTTGCAGGTGTGCAGGCAAAGATAATGTCTTGCTGGTGGCAGTAACCTGCTCTCTCTCACCATGCAGCCTGCAAGTGAACTTTCCAGCTAGGAGAAGCTTATCCCTTTCAATTCAAACTAGGCTGGCTGTAGGCTTCAGGCAGCTTTCAGCAGTAATTCTTGCCTACTGTGTAAAGGCACTTAATGCTTTTCCCTGGTAAACCGAGGAACAGTAAAGTTTCCGGGTGGACAATTTTGAAGCATCAAAGCTTGTTACTACACAGCAAAGCCAGTCTGAAGAACAGTGAAGCATGGCAACATCATAGCAAGGCAGAGCACTTTGTTTACAACTTCAGTCCTATTTTATCAATTGCCTGAGTCTGATGACTCCTTTGACCACAGAGAGTAGCCAATCATAAAGGCACTTTGCCAAAACTAACCATATTAGGTGAAGCCAGAGGCTTGCTTTACCCATATTTGGGAAAGCACAGGCCACACATATACAAGTGTATGCACCTTGTTTACCGTGGGAGAAAAACAAGTCTGGGCAACCCGTGTCCTTAGACTCAGTGTCTCCAGCCTTTTTGTTCTTTTCCCACGTTATTCCCTGGTCCAGCAAAGGGAAGAGGGGAGCAGGGGTCATGCCTGGGCAAACCAGGACACATAGCAGGCCTATTTTGGCCTTTCATGACAATATGTAAAGAGTCAAAGTTTATCTTGACATCAGCTCTGCCCATTTTACTTTAGAGATGATAAGGAAAAATATTTTTTTAATTCTAACCTTCTAATCAGTCAATTTTGGTTGTTTTTTTGTTTGGTTGGTTTTGTTGTGTTTTGTTTTTTTAAGACAGTAGATTTACTCACTATTGCTTAGCAATATGTCCTTTCTTTAGGCTAATTTTCTTTGGCATCCAGGTAAGTCAGTGTCAAACTGTGAAAGTCAAGTTTTAAACAAAAAAAAAATATAACCTGACATGTGGACAGTAGGTTAGTTGTAGCTAAAGGGTCTTAGTTGTCCATTATAATTTTGTAGCTTGCCTTTTAAATATACAATGTTGTCTTACCAAATTTGTTTCTCATGCTTGTGTCAGAGTGAATGTTTAGAGGTGATACTTTGACAGATTTCTATAATTTGAAGTAACTTTAAAATGTCATGCTGCTTTATTGGAATTCTTTTAAATCTTGAACCTGTGAAAATGTTGGGCCAATTAATATTCATATATTAAGGACATGATTTTCAAAACATTTTAACAGTAGTCTAGCAACTTTCAGTGGAACTGCTGGCAAAACCGGTGATTACTTTCAATCAAAGATGTTATTATCAATCACAATTTTAACACAGTGTTCATAATACTGTTATTTTTAATGTTGCAGTATTAACAAAACATTGGCTTTTATTAAAAGTGGACTATGCTAGATTACTTGATTTTTTTTAATTGTTAGCTGACTTTGTCTTGAAATTCTCCCTGAGCTTCATTAAAAGTATCTGAGGAATGTCACAGAACAAGAAAAAAACATTTTAGATAAAGACTATGCAAAACTATGAATAATTTGTGTGCTGGGAATTTATTAATGAACTGCAGGTATGATTGCTGATGCTATACTTCATATTTTAGGTGAACGACTAGATAGCCGACACTGTTATGTTGACATTTTCAGAAAACATTGAGTTTGATATGGTATTATTTGAGCTAGAATATTCTGATGTTATGAAGAAAATGTAAACTGCTTTAAAAATGGAGAAATTTTATGTTAGATCACAATACCAGCTCAAGAGGGCTTGTTGGAAGGAAAGATATTGGAAATAAGAAAGCTTATAACTGCTGATAAGCATACAGGTATACAATAGATACTGTGACTTTGGTATCCAGTTCTGATACCAAAGAAAGGAATGTTGGCTGAGGCTATGTGTGGCTCTGGTATTAATCTTCTTCTGTTTATCACAACAGTTAAATATTCCCTGCCACAGTCAACTTTTAATGGCAAAAGTTGTTTTTTTTCCCTATCAGAAGACGATCATACCCAGCAGAAGACATTAAATATGAAAGGCCCATCAAGAAATGTTTGTGCAACTGAAAAGCCCATTTAATGATAAGGACACAGACCCACCCGTACACTTTGCAAAGTATAAATATTAGCTCTTTTCAGAACTCACTTCGTGTCTGAGAACTGAACAAAAAAGACCTGTAGACAAATTGAAGGGCTTTGTCCTTACTGCCCTCCTGAGAAAGGATACCCTCTTGGTAAGTTCCATCCCTGGCTATGCTACCAAATGCATTTTGTCCCATGTAATTATGTAATGATAATTTTCTTAAAGCTGCATAGTAATTTCTGCAGTTAAGTTAAGGCTGGGGGCAGAGTGCTGGAGAGCAGCCAGGCAGAGAGGGACCTCAGGGTGCTGGTAGACAGTAGGCTGAACATGAGCCAGCAGTATGCCCAGGTGGCCAGGAGAGCCAGCCAATGGCATCCTGGCCTGTATCAGAAATAATGTGGCCAGCAGGACCAGGGAGGTCATTCTGCCCCTGTACTTGGCACTGGTCAGGCCACATCTTGAATACTGGTCCTGTCAATTCAAGAGAAGTTCTGGTCCTGTCAATTCAGGAGAAGTACTGAGGTACTGGAACATGTCCAGAGTAGGGCAGCAAAGCTGGTGAGGGACCTGGAGCACAAGCCCTGTGAGGAGAGGCTGAGGGAGCTGGGGTTGTTTAGACTGGAGAGAAGGAGGCTCAGGGGTGACCTCATTGCTGTCTACAACTACCTGAAGGGAGGTTGTAGCCAGATGGGGTTTGGTCTCTTCTCCCAGGCAACCAGCAAGAGAACAAGGGACACAGTCTCAAGTTGTGCCAGGGGAGGTATAGGCTGGATATTAGGAAGAAGTTCCTCACAAAGAGAGTGATTTTCTATTGGAATGGACTTCCTAGGGAGGTGGTAGAATCACCGTCCCTAAAGGTGTTCAAGAAAAGACTGGATGGACCACTTAGTGCCATTGGATAGGGCTGGGTGCTAGGTTGGACTGGATGATCTTGGAGGTCTCTTCCAACTTGGCCTGGCCTATCCTATCCTATCCTATCCTATCCTATCCTATCCTATCCTATCCTATCCTATCCTATCCTATCCTATCCTATCCTATCCTATCCTATCCTATCCTGATACTCTAAGAAATATCTGTAGCTGGAAACTGAAATAATGCTGGTTATTTTCACAAAATGATTTTGACTAAAAAAACCTCAAATATAAAATTGAATCAACTTCTGAAAAAGACATGAAACTAAGCAAGGCTCTGGAATAGGCTTTAGGAAAATAAGCAGTAACTTAAACTAAAACGAAATAAATAAAATGTTTTATGAGCAGGGATTTCAAAGGCAGTAGTGATGAGACTACAGAAAACATCCCTGAGGTGATATCCAGCAGACCAACTAACCCTGGCCCCAGCATGGTACACCATGCAATGACCTCTGCATTGCCTTGCTTAGCCTTCCTCCTGGCAGGACATCTTACCTATGGAACAGTGAAGTTGTGTACTGTGTAAAAATATACTTATCTGCATATATATTGTGATTAAAGAATTTTGATTTTAAGTCCATATAGTCCCTGCATTTTCATTTTCCTTTTGAACTGTGATACATGGTTTCTTACAGTAAAAGTATACCATCTGAATAAGTCTGTTCCAGCTGTCTTTTCCAGGGCTGTTCAATAGTTTGCTTTCAGTTTGTTCATATTCTGTGTTGTTGTATCCTAAGAACCTTGGCCCTAGAATGCCAAAACATGATAAATATGTATTTTTTGCTTGTTTTAAGTTGTGTTTTTCATTATGTTTTATAATGCTCTCCTGCATTGTTACACTTCAGTTCTTCCTGGTTGATGTAGGACTATAGGGAGTTTGGGGCAAAGAATTGCTTTTTATTTTTCAGTCCGCTAGATGTTCCCATTGCACTATTTAGTGTTGCAAAATATAAGTTGCCTCATCTAATTTTTTTAAATATGATTTTGAAAACAGTAAAGCAATCAAGAAGTTATCTATGTCTGCAAAATAGTTTAAGGTACTGCAGTGTGTTTATGCCCTTGAGTATTGACTTTCTTGCTGTTCTTGAATTATTTCCCAATTTTCTGTGTGCCTTTTAATTTGCATCCATCATTCACAGAGGGACAGTGACAAGATGGAGAAGATATCTGTGTTTTTTGCCAGTTTTCTAGACTTCTACTTTGAGAATGCTTATAACAATGTAATTTCAAACTGTTGGTATACAAGAATATAGAAGTGAGAATTGAAATTTCCCAAATCGGTATTAACATTTCACAGGGGATGACATAAGATGGAATATGAAATTGAAAAATAGCAACCAAAGCAACACAAGCATTCTGTTATTACTAACTCAAACAAATTAGAGGGCTTAATGCTTGGGAAGAGGTGAAGAAGTGTTTTAATACACATACTGATAATATGATAACCTTGAACAAAGGCTATGTGCACTTTTCTAATCTAGTCAAAATATTTTTGAAAGTTTGGGTTTTTTTTAATCTTGATTTTGAGATGAGAATAAAGAAGTATCTACAAAAGTTTCAAGACCATATTTTTGAGTTTCTTGAAGGAAGATGTGCAGCAAGCTGTTGATTAGCTGAATGGAAAATAGGGTCTGGTCAAAGAGAAAATCCCTCTGGGACAGAAGGTCTAAAAGGGCAGGCTGATTGTTGACAACAGAAAGTGGAGAGCTTGGAAGGATGACAAATAGGTATATTTAATCTGGGAAGGTAAGAGCAGAGAAAAAGGAGAATTTCGTTTTGGAGGCTTTTATGTGCACAAAGAATGAGTGAGATACAGGACAAATGATTATTGGCTTGGTAACAGTAATATGAAAAATGACATGAAAAATGAAGGCCAGGGACTGAAAAAAAAATATAAAATAAACAAAGACAGAAAAATCCTGTCTGAAGTACAGTAGGTGAGATTTGATTTTACTGGGTTCCAAGGCAAGAAGGGAAGATGGTGTTTTGCACATCACTTCTCCAAGGACTCACTCCCAAACAATGCAAACCCTTAACGTGTTTTAAGCATGCAATTTATAGATACAAGGCCATCTTCTGTAAGGCAAGGATAATTGTGCTGTTACTTCATTCCTGATTTGCCTGTTTACAAAACATAGGTTTTTCTTTCTTATGAGATTAAAATTACCTTCATTCTATCTTTTTTATTAGAGAGATATTTTGGTCACACTATTTTTACTGAGTTTGTAGAAATTGTTTGTGTATTTGGAAGAATGAATTGTTAATTCAAATTATTTTCCTTGAAAAATACTCCCAAGGGTATAGAGACTTTGTGTGAAGTGTGGGTATGGGTGTGTGTCTGCCTCCTAGGCAGTCAGAATAGTTTCATACTTTAATAATCAGTCACTCCTTCCTCATGCAGAACAGGATGAAGAGAATAGATGATTTGGTTTCAAGTTTCAGACAACAGTGAGAAAAATCAGTCTCATTTTATTTTGTCAGAATTTATAAAGATAAAGGATTAAAACTTTAAAGCAAAGCAGCACTTTGTTTTCCATTGAGAGAACTTTATTGGTCTGATGGTTTTAACCCTTTGGGACTGTACAACTTATAAACTTTAAAGTCTAAACTCTGATGGATTATCAAATTTACACTCTCTAGGTCCTTGTATAGAAAAGAGCTTGTACAGGGACTACTAACTTTAAAACTAGCATAGACAAATGTAAAGGGAAGTATGGGGCAAATAGGCAAGTAAACATCATTAATCTTTAACTAATACTTCTTGTAAGCCAAGGATTAAATTGAAACGATATGTGCAAGAGATGGTATTTCCAGAAGATGGCACTCTTATACTGTGCATTTCTGACCATAAGTTTAGCTACTGAATGTACATCCATGACAGTATATGTACTTCCTCATTTAACTAAACTATTTAATTATCTGTATGAAAAGAGTAAAACATAGTCATTGTCATGCAGTGTTTTCTACAATTAAGTATTATTTATTTTGTCAGGAGGAAGTATAATTAATCAAAATTAATCATTATAAAAGAAATTATATCTGAACCTGTTTTTGTTTGGGTTTTTTGGTTTTTTTTTTTTTTTTGTTGTTTTTTTGGTTTTTTTTGGTTGGTTGGTCGGTTTTGGTTTTGTTTGTCTGTTTGTTTGTTTGTTTAAAGTGCTTACTCTCACTCCTAAACTGATAGCTATAGCATACAGCATTGGCTATTGGAATGATATGACAGCAGCTGCTGTCTTTGAACAGTTAAAAATGAAGTAACAGAGGGAAGATGGTTATAATTATGCAATAAATGACAGTCCTGAGTCTGACAAATAGTGAACATTTTCATTCCTTCTTAACTAATACAAGTTTGTCTCTCAGTTCAGACTTACATCCTTAACTATTTATTTTCTGATACTATCATATTTATTGTATTTTCCAATGTGATGTGTATCTTCAGAGTTAATAGTTGGACAATTCTTTTGTTTTTTTTCCATCTGGAAGGTTTACAAGTTTTTTATCTAAAATGTGTCAGACACACTTCTTATGGTGTTTAATACTATTTTTATTTTATACATTAGATTCTGTGATGTTTTAACTGAAGTTATGGAAAGAACATAAAACAAAGATCTTATACTTGAAAAGCCAGAGATTGAATACAGCAATTAATATAAAGCCATTATAAAGAAATTTCCAGCTATGTATTAAAATATGCATTTGTCTAATTAATGTATTTCTATGTAAATTAGAAACATTTTTGCCAAATAATATTTAACAAAAATCACCAACAAATAAGATCTGAATAAACTAAATTGGAAGCTTGAATTCATCTAGGAAGCCATCTATATGAATAGCATCTATGCCTACAGCATCCTTTAGATCTCTTAGTCTGTGATACAACATTGCAAAGAACCAATTAATGCTCTGTGAATGTAACTCATTTACAGTTTGTCAGGTTTTGTATGTTGCAAGATAGTTGTAGAGAGCAGTAAGATCTTAACATCCTCTTTTCCAGACTAAATAATTGTAGATCAGTCAGCTGCTCCTCATATGGCATGCCCTCCAAACCTCTCACCAGCCTCCTTGCTCTTCTCTGGACATGCTCCAATACCTCAATGTCTTTCCTATACTGTGGCACACAAAACACAAAACCAGGATACCATTGGTCCTCTTTGCCACCTAGGCACCATGTTTAGCTGGCCATCCACCAGCATCCTCAGATCCTTTTCCATCAGGCTGCTTTCCAGCCACTCTCTTCCAAACCTGTAGTGTTGCTTGGGGTTGTGACTGAAGTGCAGGACCCGATATTTGGTCTTGTTAACCTCAGCCCATCAATTCAATCTGTTTAAATTTCTTAGTGCCATTCTACCATGGAGCAGATCAACACCCAGGTTCAATTTAGTGTCATCTGCAAACTTGCTGATTGTGCCCTGTAATCATTAATAAAGATTTAACAGAACTGACCCAAATACTGAGTCTTGGGGAACACCACTCATGACCAGCTGCCAGCTAGTCTTTTTGCCTGGCCATCCAGCCAGTGGAACAACTGTGGAGCATGCATCACATCAGCATTTGTGAGACCATGTTTTTTAGGGGTAGAATTGTAGTAGTACTTAATTGTTATTATTTCCAAAGAGTGTAGAAGCCATACCACGTACAAATTAAGCAAATATGTGAGCAAAAAGTTTTACAAATTTTGCTGCTATTGGAAATAGCAGCTTTTGTTCTATCATATACCTAAATGCATCTTGCCATGTTTTGCATGGCAATGAACAATAAAGGAACATTGCAGACTCCCCGCCATGAAGAGGGGAATGTGGGTTGATTCAGGCTTGAAAATTATGTGACTCTGTCAGTTTTGTTCTGTTAGTACGAATGTAATTGCTAATGCTGTTGGATCTATAGGAGACTGTACTATTTTACATGTCTCACTGGTTTAGACAACACTTATTTTGGGATGTGTGCATATTTCTGCTTGTTCAGTAAAAATGAATTTATGAGGCTGCACAATTCACGTCACTCCTCTGAATCTCTTTGAAATCTTAGTACACATAGATCATAAATGCAGTAAGTTCAAGGTTAACTACATTACAGAGAATTTTAAGGCCTATGGGGGGAAGAAAGAAGAATCCAATATCTTTTATTTGAAGTGAGAAGAGTTTTAGTCTAATTTAAATTTACTGATGCAATTTGAATCTCATACTATGCTTCATTCTGCTTTATGCTGATTTAAGTTTTGAAATACGATAAGTATTTCTAAATTTGTGTTATAACAACAGTAGATATTACTGTGTTTTTTGAAAATACATAGCTTTTCTTGACTCATGACTTTTTATTATTTATTTTGATAATGTCTGTTACCAGTGAATTCTACAATGAAATAATATTATTTCATATTATAAATACTAGCTGAACTCAAGCTTACAACAATTGCATATGAAGTCTTAATCCTGGTAACTTGTGCTGTGAATTTTTATTGTACTTCATGTCTTTCTAATAGTGAATAAAACTTTATAAAAATCAAAATGTAAACTTAAGACACATTTGCATGTACAGAATCCTTAAATTTTTATAAATACTGTTCATATGTATTGCAGACACAAATATGGCTGTGTAGAGATTGCATATATAGAAGCTTAAAACACTGTAGATTTATAAAATTTATAAAGGTTTATATACAACATTTGTAATATAAATTACAGACTTCTTCAAACAACATGCACATTTATGTATGTATCGCTACAGTAAAACCATTAATTTCTGTGCATGTTTTAAAACAAATCAAAAAAAAAAAGTTGATCTGGAAACCTCAGCTAAAAATTGTAGAGGAAACTAGATTAAAAATCTTGGAAATTTTGCCTAATCTTATTGTTGATGACATGCATGTCCTTCCAGAATAAAATGGATTTCCATGTAACACTTTAAAGTCTTTTAGGACCTCAAGACTCTCATTTACTTATGGACTAGTGTAGGCACAATGGTCACCCTTTCCCATGAGCTTCACAATTTTCGGTTTTTCATACAATGTAGCAAAAGTCCAGGGGAAACAAACAAACAAATGAACCCTCCCAAACAATGTCAACAAAAGCAAAAAAAGGCAAACAACAATCACCTCCTTTTAAAAAAAAATCCAAAATATTATTGTCAGGAACCTTTATTTGAAGCTGTTTGTTACAAATTGTAGCTCCTTTAAATGGAAAGTGGTATGGCATATCCTCTGTTTACTGATCCATGTCCTCTTAAGAAACAGAAATGTGTCCTAAATCAAATTTGCTTTAGATGGAAGAGGTAGTCATGTGATCTTTTATAGCAGTTCATATAGTTTCCATCTTCAAGAAGCATTCATCTGTAAGTCGTACTTGGGTCACAGTTACCTAAGTAAAACTGGTGCTTAGCAGAGATGAAGCAGAATACAGTATTTACAGTATCTGTGTGTTTAACACTAACCATCTCCTTGTTGATCATAGAGGCTATTGTAGTTCATATCACTAATTGTCTTTTCACATTGTAGTCAGGCAGTACAGCAGTGAGGATCTTGAAATCTAATGTTTCTGTCAGCGAATGGGAGTCTTAGTGTGAAATATTAATTCAAAACAAAACAAAATGGTTGTTCACTGCATATAGTTCATTTTCCCCCTAAAAACTGAATGACAGTTTTAATTTCATGTAGTTTCTGCAGATCAGCTTCTATATCCAAGCTCAAATCCAGATTATTAATTTAATCTTTCTTTTGAAACTCAATGTTATCCTTCACAACCTGTTCTTCAATTACTTTTTGGAATGTTTGGGGCAATTCCAGGAGAATTTTGGATGATGTAATTCCAAATTCTTCAAACTCAGAAAAAAACCCAACATACATTTAGAAAAAAAGCAGACAGCACATTGTATCAATTCTACTAGCAGTGTACGGCAATATTTTCTATAACATTAAAACTACTTCAAAACTGAAGTTGGGATAATTTTGGACTGCCTTAAAGGTAAGAAACAAAATAGTCATTTGAAATTCCTCAACCCATTGTACATTAGAAAATAAAAGTGTTTCCAGAGTAAAAATATTCACAGAATCACAGAATAACAGAGTATCAGTGGTTGGAAGTAACTTCAAAAGATCATCTAGTACATTCCTCCTACCAGAGCAGGATCATCTATACTGGATCACACAGGAGATCATCTAGTCCATTCCTCCTACCAGAGCAGGATCATCTATACCAGATCACACAGGAACACATGCAGACAAGTTGTGAATATCTCCAGAGAGGAAAACACAACTCCTGTTCCAGTTCCAGCCTTTTCCAGTCTTCTATAACCCTCACATTGAAAAAAAATTTCCTCATGTTTATATGGAACTTCCTATCCCTCAACTTACACCTATTGCCCCTCTCCTGTCATTGGACATCACCAAGAAGAGCCTGACTTAGCACTCATGCTTTACACATTTATGAACATTAATGAGGTCACCTCTCAGTCTCCTCTCCAAATTAAAGAGTCCCAGCTCCCTCAGTCTCTCCTCATAAGGAAGATGTTCCACTCCCTTAGTAATTTTTTATGGCTTTGCAATTGACTCTTTCAAGTAGTTCTCTGTCTTTCTTGAATGGTGGGACTCACAACTGGACATAATACTCCAAATGTAGCTTCACCAGGGCAGAGTAGAGGGAGATGAGAACTTCTCTTGGCCTGTTAACTACAGCCCTTCTAATACACCTGAGAATGGCATTGGCCTTCCTGGCCACCAGAGCACATCGCTGGCTCATGGTCAACGTTTCATCCACTAAGATCCCCAGGTCCTTTCCCTTTTCATTGCTCTCCAAAATATTAAGACTCCAGAGTAAATTTGTATATATTAATCAATGAACAGAATAAGCCTAAAATAAATACTTATAGTTGACATAATTTAATTCAGGTGAATATCTCATATCTGCCAAAATAGCCTGAACTCTGCAGAAGGATCAGTCTACAATGGTATACTTTGAAAGGTTCAGAGTGTATAATTTGGCCTGAAATTGTTATTTTGGCGTTACAAGAGGGTGCATTTTTCTCATAAAAAGTGCTTCTGCTTTGCCTACTTAAAACAAACAAAAAAACCCAAAAAACTAGACAGATTTTCTTCTATAGGGACAAAAAAAAAAAAAAAAAAGAGGGGAAAAAAAGATACAACAAACTACAAAATATTAGGCAAGAAGGATAATGAAAAAGCATCTAATAAAATATTCTACTGATTAGAGAACTCATCAATAAAGGGAGGAGAACCATATGTTAGTTCTTCCTCTATCACAGTTCATTTCTGTATTTCTCTGCTACTCCCAGGGCAACACATTAAATACAGCTGTGCAAGATATTCCAGGTGGGAATATCTGAAAACCTTCTTGGTGGTGTGCAACTATGCAGAACTCTATACAAGACACTGTAAACTAAGATGTTCATTGTTACCTCACTCTTTTTACTCCGTTTACTGTCTAATCTCCCTGGTGCATTTTTTGCTGGTATCTAGATTGGGATCTATTTAGAACAGAAGCCGTCTTTTTGATTATTTAGCTTTATTCTGCCCAGCACAATAGAGGTATGCATTAAAAAAAATCAGAACTAGATAATGGTCCTATAAAATAATCCTCCTGGACTGTCATCATCTAAAATTATCCAACTCCACTGAAATAAGTGGGTGTCATTGTAATTAATGTCCTAACCACAAACAGGCATGCCAAGATCTTTCCATAACTTGATGCTATGGGTGTAATTTTCAGGAAATTGTAGTTAGTCTTTTAGCCTGATGACAGCTGTAGTCAAGTATTTAGATGATTTCCCTATCAATCACCATACACAGTGTCTTACAACATTGCCTTTCATATTTTGAATTAAATGATGAATTGGACAATATGCTTTTTGGCATTTAATCTTTTTTAGCATTCTGTCAAGACTAACTGCTTATCAGTTTAGCAACTTTAATTGTAATGTTTTGTAAACAATAAATACACTGAAAAAGAATTTGATGAGACATTATTATTTTTTCAGTCGCTAGCCATGAAATGACTCTCTGAATTCCTTCCATAAAATGATTTAAGACTATTATTCTTTTATGATGCTGCAAAAATACAATTTATTTGATAACTCTCAAAAAACCTCTCTGAAACACTGAAGTATTAGGACAAACAATCTACAGATGAATAAACTGAAAACATGTGAAATGACTGATCTAAATTCACTTACTGAGTGAGGGGTAAAACTAAGAATAAAACAATAGATTTCGAAAAACCAAAAATTATTACCTGGAATCATAGAGTCATAAATGGTCTCCAAAGGTCATCTAGTCCAATCCCCCTCTGCAATAAGCAGAGACATGCTCAGCTAGTCTAGACTGCTCAGAAGTGTGTCAAGCCTCACCTTGAATATCTTCAGGGAAGGGGCCTCAACCACTTCCCTGGGAAACCTTTCCACTGTTCTATCACCCTGACAGTAAAGAACTTATTCCTGACATCCAGTCTAAATCTGCTCTTCTTTAGTTTGCAGCCATTGCCTCTCACCCCGTCACTGCAGGCCTTTGTAAACAGTCTCTCTCCATCCTTACGCAGGCCCCTTTCAAGTACTGGAAAGCCACTATTAGGTCTCCCTAGAGCCTTCTCTTCTCCAGGCTGAACAACCCCAACTGCCCTAGCCTGTCCTCGTATCAGAGATGCTCCAACCCTCTGATCATTTTCATGGCACTCCTCTGGACCTGCTCCATCAGGTCCGTGTCCTTCCTGCATTGAGGGCTTCAGACCAGGACACAGTACTTTAGATGAGGTTCCACCATAACAAAGTAAAGTGGGAGAATCAAGTCCATTGTCATGGGATAAGACTTATTCCATTCAAATCATACAGAGACACTGACAGCTGAAGTGTATATTATGAATATATTTTATTTCCATGTAAGACTGCTGTGCCTGAACAATAAATACATAAAAACTGTGGCTATTTTTACTGATGCTTGCATCAATTTAATTTAGGAAGGAGGGCAAATACGGATCTACTTCATGTATTTCAAGTATGTAAGTAATGGCAGCAGAAGTATTTCAATTAAACTTGCAATTATCAAAGGAACATCAACAATACTCTTGTGTTAAAGGTCTTTTCCACTTATTTCCTTGTTTGTTACTGCCATCACAAAATGTTCCTAGAAGATACCAATGGAATTCTACCACATATCACTTTACAAAGTTAAATTATCTTTTAATTACTATATGGAGATGCTACGGGCATAGGTATGTTTTCAAGATAAAATGAGATTACATCAGTAAGACTTGACCTTAGAATGTCAAAACAAATGGAAATAATGTATGTTACTTCTCTGGTAATAAATAAGAACATTTTAAGACATTGACAGCTATGGTATGTTTCGGTGGGGTCTTATTTCTCACATGATATTAAAAGTACAAGTAAATGAAACAGTATGGTCAGAAAACCTCAAGGACATAAATGTGTCAGAAATTTGGAATATATTAAGTCAGAAAAAGTAAACTGTTTTGCATCACATTAAAAAGGACAAAATGTCTTTTAGAAAACTGTTTCAGATATAAGCAGGTGTATAGCTACTTTAAAATAGTATCAAGAGTAAAGGTTAACCCTACAGAGGATGGAAACAGCATTGATCAGGTAAGACAACTGTGTCCATTCAGGGATAAAAGAAGTAGGAACAACTCATGATGAGTTTGCTTTTGTGAGGAAGTTAATGGCAATAATCAGAGTTCTTCACTCATCCAAACCCATTTAAAACAAAACAAAACAAACAAACAAAAAACCCTAAACTGATATCACTATGGAGGAAGTATGGTATTTAGATTAAAGGTTATCTAGGTGCAGAGTAAAATTAAATGAATACTTATCCTCAGCTGTCAAAATGATGAAGCTGCTAAGCACAAGGTCAGGGTAAAGAACAGAAAAGAAAATGTCGGTATGCAAATACGAATCACTGGTACAGATGGGCTCCTTGTGTTCAAATTTGAACTGCAATGCTGATTGAACTAGGAAAGGCATTTGCAAGTTTGATAGCAAGAATTTTTGATGTATCTGTTAAAATCAGTGTGATTCGTGAATAAAACCAACAAATAGTGTCCTCTGTTGCTCTGAAATTTTGTTTCACCAAACTTTTTTATAAGAACAATTCTATATCTTGACAAGGTCATTTAGTCCAAATTCTGCTAAAACAGTGCTAACTTTAGATTGCTCAAGGCCTTTCATTCAGTTATGTATGGAATGTCTCAATAGAAATTTCACTCTCTCCTTGGGAAATGTGTTCCAGTGCTTAACCACCCTTATTGTGAACATTTTTTTCCCATATATTGAGTTGTAATTTCCCTTTGTGCAATTTGTGATAAGTGCTTCTTGTACTGTTGTGCACGTCTGAAAAAATACCAACTTCATCTTCTCAATAATCTGAAGGTTAAAATTAGATTGCGCCCTCTACCCTTAGATTTTTTTCTCACTCATCTAGGTCAAAACAAAATACAAGCTCCCCAGCCTCATCTCATATGCCAGGGGCCATGTGCCCCAGATTTTTAGCAGCCCTCCTTTCATTTTGTAGCAATTGATCAATATTCATGTTTTTTTTACTGAGAGAAACCTTAAACTAGACATTATTTGCAATGTAGCTTCACAGTTGTCTGGTGGCATGGAATAATCACTTCCCTCAACCTGAATATGTTTTCGTTAATGCACCCAATACATGATTATTTTTCACTGGTGCAAGGATGTACTGGTGACTTACATTCAATTCATTGTCCATCGGAACCTCTATATCTATTTTTATAAAGATATTCCTTAACTAATTATTCCCCAGCCTGCCCTACTGCATAAGGTTTTATGGGATTACATAGGAGACTGCATTTGGTTTGCTAAGTTTTTTTGAGACACCTGTTAACCTACTCTTGTACTATACTGTGATACCTCTAAACAGCAGCCCTTTTCTCCAGCATATGAATGTCTCCTCAAGTTTGAAAATAATGAATGGATTTGATAAAAGTATATTCTATCCTGCTGCATAGTATGATATGTCAAGCACATCCTCATGCCTCAGTTTTAAGCTACAACAATTTTATAAACCTAAACTGGTTGTGAATAAATAATATTGAAACGTTTGGCTGTCTTTTAATTACTGCCTTAATACTGGAAAAATTCAAGCATAGTTGCAGTGAAAACATTTATTTCCCCAGCATGTGATGAATATGTCAGTATATGCAACTTTTAAACTAATTTTGCTATATCAAAATACAAATATTTTTCACCAGTTTTCTCCCACTCTAGTAGACTCAGTACAGACTTTATATATTGACATTATATTATTTAACAAAGCCACTAAAGTTTGGAAATAACTCTGTATATTGAGTTCCAAGTAGAGCAATCTTATTAATAACAAAGATAATGCAGAACATGTCTATATCACATGGAAATAGTAAGTCCAGATAAGTTCATGAAAGAGATATAGATGCAAGTATATGAACACTCAGAAATTCCCTTCTAGATGAGAAAGTACTTGAACTCAAGATTATTAGAAGCTGTGAGAAGTAACATTTCTATGGTTTCCTTTTATTGCATTCCTCCTCAGCACCAGCCTTTGAATTCTGTTAGGGACAAGACACAGCCAAATGGATGGACTTTGATCCGGATTGGTAAACCCATTAGTCATGTTCCTAGCCAAAATCCAGAAACTGAAAGTGGACCTCTAACTTCCATTTGTTGAAATAGGTTTTTTCCTTTTATTAAAAAAAATAAAATAAAAGAAGAAACTGTGAAGAGTTGAATCTCCTCAATGTTCTCTGATTTGTACTTACAATTTTCAATAGTAAATTTCTCACGTGGGAAAAATAAACTGTTTCTGTGTTCTAGCTGCAGAAGTCTAGAGCAAAACCTGTACCAGTTGTCAAGACTTAGGTACACTTAACACAATATATGAACTTTACTTCCATAATAGAAGTAGGTGAGGTTTGATCAACCACAACAAATGACAGCACAGTTCTAGTGTGATCAAAGAAATAAACTGCTAAGCAATACCAACAAAGAAGTGCAGTAATACCAGAAGGATCTGGAACAAACAGGTTCTCAGTGCCAACAACAGAGACAGCAAATCTGGAAGTGGTAACAGAATAGAAAAATAAGAGAATCATCCAGGTCAAAAAGGACCTTTGGGATCAAGTCCAGCCATTTTGTGCACTCCACTGAGTCTCTCTATCCCATGTCCCCAATCACCAGATCCACATGGCTTTTAAACATGTCCAGGGATGGTGATTCATCCACCTCCCTGGCCAGCATGTTCCATTGCCTGACAACTTTTTCCATTATTTTTTTTCCCTAATGTCCAGTGTAAACCTCCCCTGGTGCAGCTTGAGGCTGCTATCATCAGTTACTTGTGAGAAGAGATCAGTGCCTACAGAGCAATAGTTGGAGAGAGTGATAAAGTTTGCACTCAGCCTTCTATTTCATGTGCACTAAACAGCCCCAGTTCTCCCAGCTACTTGTCAAAGGACTTGCTCTCTAGGCCCTACGCCAGCTTAGTAGCCCTTCTCTCTACCCTCTCCAGCACTTTAACGTCTTTCTTGCATGGCGGTGCCCAAAACTGAACACAGTACTTGAGCTGCAGCCTCACCAACACTGAGTACAGAGGGACAATCACCTCCAAGGTCCTGCTGGCTACACTATTTCTAATACAGGCCAGGATGCCTTTGGCCTGCTTGGCCACATGGGCCACATGGGCACACTGCTGGCTCTTATTCATCTGCTTGTCAATCAGTGCTCCTAGGACCTTTTTCATCACACAGCTCTCTAGTCATTCTTCCCCAAGCTTGTAGCATTGCATGGTGTTGTTGTGGCCCAGGTGCAGGACCTGACATTTGGCCTTGTTGAAGCTCATATAGTTGACCTCTGTCCATTGGTCTAACCTATCCAGGTCTCTCTGTAAACCCTTCTTGCCCTCAAACAGATCAACACTCACACTTAATTTCATGTTATATGCAAATGTACTGTGGGTGCATTCGATCCTGTCATCCAAATCATTGATAAAGAAATTGAACAGGACTGGTCCCAGTACTGAAGCTTGGGGAATGCCACTTGTGACTGGCATCCAGGTGGATTTAACTTCACTGACCACTACACTCTGGGCCCAGCCATCCAGCTAGTTTTTTACCAAGCAGAGCATGTGCTCATCTAAGACCTGAGCAGCTAGTCTATTTATGAGAATGCCATGACAAAATGTGTCAAAGGCCTTATGGAAGTCCAGGTAAACAACATCCACAGTCTTTCCCTCATCTTCTATGTGAGTAATTGATTTGGTTAGCAATAACCTGGTATGAATTATTAATATTAATTTCATTATTAAGATTCAAAAATTTTGGAAAATTCCCTGAGATTCTTCAGATGTTCAGTTGACGGGAAGCAATTACACAAAGGGTATTTATAAATATGTAATTAAACAGTTTAAACAGTTTAAATAGAACTTGGAAAATAGGAACCTGGTAAGAGGGAAAATTCTAACTGCACCTATGGAGTCTTACTCATGACATGCTGGTGTAATGATACAAAAGTATTCCCGGTATAGAAGGAGGAAAGTGTTGCCTTGCCGCTAGGCTGCTCATGAAAGCTGCAACACGCTGCAAACATGTGGCCGCTGTGAAAGAGCCATGAATAGACCTCCAGTCCGGGTAGAACTAGCAGGAAAAGGAAGACAACGGTCTCTAAATCACCTCCATTAAATACACTATTTTGAAAGTGAAACTGGCCGATAGGCACTAGCATCCATTGTTTTGCCAATTAATTCAAAATTCCATGCCCATGTGTACACCCAGGTACATTGAGGGGCAGCACAAGACACCTGACTTGGTAGTGCTAAGCACCTAGACCTTGCTGCTTTTTCCGGGCAAAAACCTTCATTGTTTTGCTCAATACATCAATTCCTGGACCTGCAACAGGAGGAGGAAAGCAGAGGTTTGAACCAGCCTGGCAGGATTTATGTCCTACCAGGACAGTTATCTTGTCACAGGAGGAAATCTGGTTCACCAGGCAGGACCTGCTCTGCATAAACCCATGCTGAGTAGGCCTGATCACCTGATTGTCCTGCATATGGTATATAATGACACTCAAGATGATCTCCATGACCTTCTCTGGAACCAAGGTCAGACTGACAGGCCTATAATTTCACAGATCCTCCTTTTGGCCTTCCTTATAGATGGAAGTCACATTTGCTACCCTCCAGTCCACTGGAACCTCCCCAGGCAGCCATGACTATGGGCAAATGATAGAAAGAGGCTTAGCTCATTCAGTACTCTTGGGTGCAACCCACGCAGCCCCGTAGACCTGTAAGTGTTTAAGTGGTGTACCAGATTACTGACTCTTTTTGGATTGTGAAGGTCTCACATTGTGCTCCCTCACTGTCTTCCAGCTCAGGGGACTGGGTGACTAGGGAACAACTAGTTCTACTGCTAAAGGCTGAGGCCAAGATGGCATTAAGCACCTCAGTCTTTTCTTCATCCTTTGTCACTGTGCTACTCCCTGCATCCAGTAAATGATGTGGATTCTCCCTAGTCTTTTTTTCATTAATGTATTTATACAAACTTTTTTAAAACTTTGACAGCAGTAGCTGGTTGAACTCTAATAAGGCTTTGGACCTCCTAATTTTCTCCCTGCATGACCTCATCACATCAATGGCCAAGAAGACCAATGCCATTTTGGGGTGTATTAGAAGAGGTGTGGTTAGTTGGCCAAGAGAAGTTCTCCTCTACTCTGCCCTGGTGAGGCTGCGTCTGGAATACTGTGTCCAATTCCAGGCCTCTCAGTTCAAGAAGAACAGGGACAGTCCTCACAGAGCCACAAAAATTATTAAGGGAACATCTACCTTAAGATGGAGAGTCTGAGGGATCTGGGGCTTTTTAGTTGGGAGAGGAGGAGACTGAGGGGGTGACATCATTAATGTTTATAAATATGTAAACAGTGAGAGTCAAGAGGATGGAGCCAGGGTCTTCTTGGTGATGCCCAATGACAGGATGAGAGACAATGGGTGGAAGTTGAGGCATAGGAATTTCCATGTAAAACATGAAGAGGATTTTTTTTTTCAGTGTGAGGATTACAGAATACTGGAACAGGATGTCCAGGGAGGTTGTGGAGTCTATTTCTCTGAAGACATTCAAAACCTACCTGAATGTGTTCCTGTGTGATCTGGTATAGGTGATCTTGCTGTGGCAGGGGGGGTGGACTAGATGATATTTTGAGATCCCTTCCAGCCCCTAACATTCTGTGATTCTGTGATCTTTGTAGTCCTCATGAGAGGCCTGCCTCTTCTTCTTTTCTTTCTGAATTCGAAGCAAAGCTCTCTACTCAGCCAGGCTGATCTGGCTTGTCTTTTGGCACATGGGCACAGCCTGCTTCTGGGCCTTTAAAATTTCCTTTTTGAGGGACATCCAATCTTCCTGAACTCCTTTACCCTTGAGAACTGTCTCTCAAAGGACTTTGTCAACCAAGCTCCTGAATAGATCAATGTCTGCCCTTCAGAAGTGCAAGGTAGCAGTTTTACTAACCCCCCCTCTTCAATTCCCCAAGAATTGAAAACTGTCATTTTATGATTACTATGCCCTTCATCTGTCACTTCTCCCACAAGTCCTGCTCTGTTCATAAGTAGTAAATCCAGGACAGCACCTTCCCTAGTTGGTTCCTTCACATCAGGAAATTATCCTATACACACTCCATCAACCTTTGGGGCTGTTCTCTCTCTGCTATATTGTATTTCCGGTAGACATCTGGGAAGCTGATGTCCTCTAATAGGACAAGGAAGAATGATTGTGAAACCTCTCCCAACTACTTATAGAATATTTCATCCACCTCTTCATTTTGGTTGGGAAGTTGATAACTGACTCCACCACAATATAATCTTTGTTGATCATCCCTCTGATCCTTACCCAACTCAACCTCATTATAGAATCATAGAATGGTTTAGGTTGGAAGGGACCTCAACGATCATCTAGTTCTAACCCCCTGCCATAGGCAGGTACACTTCCCACTAGAACAAGTCACTCAAGGCCTCATCCAGCCTGGCCTTGAACACCTCTAGGAAAGGAGCATCATGACTCTCATTAATTTGTAGGCATTCATATGCATTCCTAATATAGAGATCCACCCTACCACCTCTTCTTCCACTCTTATTCCATCTGAAAAATTGGTAGTCATTGATTTCAGCACTTCAGTTATGTGAGACATCCCAAATAATTTTTGTGATGGCAACTGTATCATAGTTATCTTGTTGTGTCCCTCTAATTTTGAGGAAACAAGCTCTAATTCCCATCTGACTGTATTCAGACACTTCTGTAGTTATCTATCACTACCCTTCATGTCTTTTCCACCAAATGAATACTCATTCTCCACTGAGACAACTGACTTCATGTCCTTTCTAGCACTTTTACCCACAATCACTGGCATGCTGCTCCCAGGCATGACTTTAGTAATGGTGGTTTCATCCCCAACTCCCTTCACACCTAGTTTAAAGCCCTTTTAATGAGCCTTGATAACCGTTGACCCAAGATCCTTCTTCCTCTTCAGGTTAGGCTTTTGCCACTTGTTGCCAGCATGCCTGATGTCCTATATATCAACCCATTGTTAAAGAAGCCAAAATGGTTACAGTGGCTCCAGCTGTATTAACAGACTGAATTAGTCTGTTTATTCCACTGTTGCTGTCTACAAATGGGAGAAGAGATGAAAAGATAACCGGTGCCCCTTGCAATGGGTGTGCATATTTATTCAATAACTAATGTTGTTTATTATTTTTATATTAATGTCAACATTATTTAATCTCATCACATAACTTATTTTAACAGGTTCATTTCACATGGTCGTGGACAATATTACACAGAGAGAAACAGGCTCTTTAAAAACTTAAGATATAACTAGCAACAATACAAACAATTAAATTCTTGGGAACAAATTGGAATTGGAAAGAGATTCTTTCAGTCAATATGCCACTTGGACACTAGGAGATGCTTGAGAGGCTCCTTTCTGCTGAAGGCAGAAGGTGCATTCAATTTAGTTACAGAGAGGCTTTTGAATACTTACTCACAAAATGTATCTCCGGATTCCTGGGGCTAATTTATAGCTTCCAGACAGTACCCAAACACTTGAAGAGAGTTCTGTTGGTGTGCTGCCAGCTGCTGAAGACTTCTGGATCTTCCCCCTGGCTAGCAGGATGCTGGGTTGGGTGTGTGTGCAAGACAATCTCTGACTTGATCCTGGTTCCTTTTGGACAAATCTGTGTCCTTTTCCAGGTCTCCTGGCTTCTTGGCTGGAGGCTTGCTGATGTGCAGGCAGACAGGTCTTGTTGGTGGCTGATTCTGACCTACCATGTAGAGGCACTTAATGCTTATCCCTGGCAAAAGGATAAAGCAGTTCCAGGTGTACAAACCTGAAGCAGCAAGGCTTGTTATTATGCAGTGATGCTGATTTGGAACTTAACAGGCACAATACTGCAGAGCATGGCGGGTACAACAGCAGAGCATGAATACAATGACAGAGCATGAATACACTAAGCCTTTGTTTTTCTTCCCCCGTTAGCAGAAAGGAGGAACAGGGGACATGCCTGGACAAGCCAGAATACGTTTTAGGCCTATATTGGCCTTCCACAACACCTCTGAAATCCTCACCACCCATTCCAGGGAATGAAAAGTCTCTTCTGATTCTTTTTAGACCACCAGTCATAGCCTGTTCCCCACCCGCATGGAAGATAAGGGATAGTAATCTAAGTGTCACACTAAGCCAGGAAGACTCCCAGTGATATCCCTTACCTGAGTTCCAGGAAGATAGCACAACTCCCTGCTGGGAGGGTCCAGACAGCATACTGGAGTCTCTGTTTTCAAGGAGGAGTCATCTATGATTGTAAGCCTTCTTTTTTTCCTTCTGGATGTTTTTGTAACAGGGCTGGTAGGCCTTTTTGAATGAGGACATGCCTCTGGAGTGTGTTGATCACCATCTGCAACTTCATTTGCATGGTCTTTCTCAACCAGAGCCTCTTACCTATTTTTCAGTGGCACCCAGAGGAATGAGGCAGGCAAGGAAGCAGCTTGTCTGTTTGACAGGGACAAGGTACAAGGCCTATCTGGTCCTGGTTACCTGTTGATGGCTGCTTCCCCTGGAAATGCTCCCATTGAAGTCACCCTCTCATCCTCATCCCTGACTGATGCCAGATGCCAACAGCACTCAGGCTTCCATGGCTTGGGGAACCCTCTGTCCAATGCTGCTACAGTCTTGCCATTCATGACGACACATTTCGTACAGGTCATCCTACAAACAAGGACATTTAGGAATGCTTGGATATCCAAGAGTTTCTAGGAGAGACTCTGTGGAGGGGGAATCCCATAATCTTTCACCAAGATCCAGTATAACCTTCAGAGAATATCAGGAATCAAAATGAGCCTAATGAATCTCGCTGTCCTGTCCCATGACTATGCACAGTATGACTGGTACTCCTATACTCAGGTGCCCAACCTCTCTCTAGGACTATTTTATCCTCCAGGATGGCAAGAATACTTAAAAAAGCATTACACTACACCACCTGACTTCTTTCCCTCACTTCACCATCTCCTCTAAAGAATAGCAGGGTAATGTTGTTTGTAAAATTAAATATATCTGTGATTAAAGTGCTTTGGTATCCAAGTCTATTTTGCTTCCAAAATGTTATTTAGCCCTCAGTCATGACAAGGAGAAATAAATATCTCCCACAGATCCTCTGTATACAAAAAAAATATAGATCAATGGGACAGACTATGGACTATAGTTATCAACAAATAGTGTTGAATGGACACAAAGAGAAATCCAGCAGTAGCAGCTCTCTTCAATGAGGATTCTTTTTTTTACTTATTACTAGGCTAAAAACTATCCACATGTGTTCTGTATATGGCATTTCTATAACAATTTTATATATGTCCATTGCATTGCTGGTCAAAAAACACTTTACCAGGCTACAAACAATTGGAACAAGCTTTTCAAAAATTGCCTGTCTCCAACGTATCACTAAAGTATAATATCCTTTCAATTCTAAATAGATGCCACTAGCACTTAAGACCAATCAAGCTGCTTTTACTTTACTAAACCAAATGTTATGTTTTGTTTTGGCTGTGCTATATGCAAACAGTAGAAGACAACTAAAGTGCCATACAGAAACTGCAGCTGAACATGTAGGAGGGAAGCAAAACTGTGAAACTAAGTTGTGTTCTGTGCATGTTTCATAATACTCACCAACCTTCTCCTACATCAAAGAAACCAAAAAAACCCACATTTTTGGGTATCATTTTGTTTCACAAATTGCAGCTAATTATTTTTTCTCTACAAAGCAACATTACTGAATTCCATAGTTCTCAATTCGATAAAATCCTATTTAAACACCTGATCTTTCTGTATATTGATTATTTGTGAACACTTTAACATTTATCATAGTCAAATGAAATAGAAGGTAGTTTGAAAGAACAGGTATTTGCATCTTATTCAACCTACAGATCTACTGGTTAGTATGTAGTTAGTTCAAGTCTTCCTGTTTATCATAGTCCTCATGGCTATACTAGAAATAGAAACTGCATATACAGCTTTTGAGGGCATCGAATTGTGGAATTAGTAGCCTTTGGTGTGCAAAATTACCATATTAGTTTGGTATTGAGCTAGCTGTGCCTTTGATAATTCCATGCACATTCAGTACTGTGGTAACGTGGTACTTGTTCATAACGTGGTAGCGTGTTCATGACAGGCATGGAATGAGACTTAATTGGTTTCATGTGGATAGCAGCAGTTTGGGCAGGACAGGTCTTTTTGTGCCATCCATTTAGAAAAGGAAAGAATGAAGGACAGCAGGCTGAAATCTAAAGAGAAAATAAGTTTACAGATTTATATTTCTAGTTCACGTCTGTTGTAGTTACTTATTTATTAAATTTTACTACAATTTCCAGTGGTGGTTGGATATTTTACTTCATTTTATTGGCTTTGAAGATGTCTGGGGGAGACAGGAAAGGTATGAAAGAGGAACTGGAGGGTTAATATCCGCATCCTACACACTGGCAGTGGCACACTCTAAAACAAATTTGTACTTTCTGAATAGATTAAATGGTTCCTGTACCCTAGAAAGTCCACAAAGTTACAGCCTACCAGATACTCATTAGAGTGTAACCAAATCCCATTTTTCTTATGGCAGTCAAAATCTCTGTATACACATGTCCTTATTTTCTAAATTACTTTTTAATTTCAGTTCTTAGTTTTTCTGGCTGCTTAAAAAAGACTGGAAACACATAAAACCAGAGTGGGTAAGACATTTCCAGAATAAAAAATAACTTTGGAGAAATGTTATTGTCCCATTGACTTCACTCAATTCTGCTCTGATACATAGTAGGAAAAAAATAAGAAAATACAAACAATCAAACAAACCCCCCGCACTGAAACACACCTGGAGAAGAGGGCTAAAGAGGATATTACATGTATCTGTGCTTGTGGTGAGTATGCTATCTCACTTTAGCATTGCATTTGGAAACAGTCTCTTTACTTTAGCTGAGTAGGACACAGCACTATGGGATCCATTAGACTGGTCCGTGCAGGAAAACTAGAGGCAAGAAACCTACTTGGGGTGTATCAGCCTCTTTTACCAAACATGAGGCTGCTTAGCTCATAAGCCATCTGGCGAAGCCCACTGAGGACAAACAAAGCTCCTACAAAATCATAGTCTGTTGTGTAGTACCTTAGGGATAGAAAATATTTTATAGTTGAAGATTATTGCTTTACTGTGTCTCTTGGTGTATGAATAGCATAAATAAGTGAGATATAATATCAGAAAAGGCTGTGTAAGTATTGAATTTCCTTTGCTGTGCTTACCCTGAGACTGCAGAATATTTCTTTTTAAAGCTTGCTGTAGATTTGCTTGATATGAGAGACTTTTTGCAATACGGAAAAAAGAAATCAGGTATAAAAGTCAGTTCTGTATATATGAGAAAAATTTGTAGATGTTTAATAATCTCTTCTGCTAACACAAAAGAACAGATCTTTTATTTCTACATAAATCCCAGCAGAGGGACAAAGATGTTAAAAAAAGGAGTTAATTTAACCAGCCTTTTTTTTTTTTTCTCATCCTTTCCTAGGACTTGCACTGCAATTCTTTAATCAACAGAAGAAAAATTTCTCATATAAATAAAGTTAATGTTTCAATATGGTGACGTTTAATATGTAAACTTTAACAGGTATGTAGAGACGCATAATTAATATGTAGAAGTTTCACTTTTTTTTTTCATAGCTTCTTATCAGGAAACACATTCTAGTGGAGAATCTACTCAGTTTATTCAGTTATTTTACCCATAAGAAGAAAACACTACAAAACCTACTTATCTCTTTATGAGAGGTTCAGTTTTGGTGTAGTGTTCTAAAACTTTACAACATTTGTAATCATCTAGCCTCATAGCTATTACTGAATTCTTATGTTGTGTACAGCATACAGACCCTCAAAATGTAGCAATAATGGGCTGCCTCTAAGATGTTTATTTGAAATTAGGTTGGGAAGGGAAAAAAAAAATCTTGATTTAACCTTCAAAGAACTGCCAAAACACTAGAACTTTTAAAGGATTTCTAATCTAGTCACAGAATTTAACTACTTAACTGCTTGGTGAACACACAAAACTACATTCCTTGTGTCATCTTGCAGTCCCCTTGTTAGCTTTCACTTTTTTAGGGAAATTCTTTAATGGGATTGNCCCCAAAACCAGCCAAACAAACAAAAAAATCAAATCCCCCCCCAAAAAAAAACCACACCAAAATCATTAAAACAAACAAACAAAAAACCTCCAAAAAAATCACATACTAAACAACCAGCAACACAGTGACATCACTTCAGTACACTGAATGTATAACAGATATGTTTAAGTGCACCTTCAGTGAGCTTTATGCAAGCTAAATAGATGAAATCACAGCCTGTCTTTCACAATTTCTTTTCCTCCGCGTGGCTCAGTGTATGCAGACTCTTGATGGGGATTTGCTGGTTGTAATACAAGCAACTAAACTTTAAAACATAATCATGTGCACTATTTTAAGATGTTCATACCTTGCCAATGCATTCATACACATTTCACTGCAGTGTTCTGCTTTTACACACACTTTAGTATCATCATATTAATCCTATTTCCTCTGAGGTATTTTATGGAATGAAAGATAAAAGAAGCAGAAAAGTATTCTAGCTAGATAAAAACAGTAGTGCACTTTGCAGGTGGGGTTATAAAAAGTTTTCAGAGGATCTTGACTCAAAGTCACCATCTCTTTTTACTGAAGCTTAATATGAACATATTATAGAGTTGCTTCACAAATAAAGTATAAAACATCTTGCAAGTATTCGACATTCAAAATAAAGTCACACAGCACAGTTCATCTGTACTTAAAATTTGCCATGTAGTCAGTTCCTCTAAGCTTGCAAATAATGTAGAAGGCAACAATTTAAGGCAAAGTTTTGAAAGAATGTAAGAAAAATAGCCAGACCACTGCAGTTACAAATAGTGAGTGAGTCATGGAGGACAATAAAGCCTATAGTTTGATTGTGATAAAACACAGAATATATGAACACTCTAAGTTTTAATAATATTTTTGTTCTGTTGCTGCAATCAGCCTATCATAGCTCAGCTCTGCTGCTTGCTGTATTACATTGTTCATTAAGCAACAGCTGCTAGCATTAAGTGGTGTTGCCTAGAGAAATGGTGTGTTGGTTTGAGTTAATTGGAGAATTTGAGTGAGAAATTAGGCTATTGGCTGAGAGAGTTAAACACAGTGTGTCACTTCACTGAGTTTTGCTGAGAAAGAAAAAAAAAGTTATTTTAAAGAACTGTTCTGAAAACAACCAGATTAGCAGACTACTTCTGTCTGTGCTGGCTGCAGCTGCTTTGTCCCCTTTGTCTCTCTGTCTTTTAGCTAATTCAGAGCAAAACTACTAACTCCTTTCTACTAATCCCCCTGGACAATCTACTTCAGATTATCTGCAGCATCAATGGGTGGTGAGATAAGACTGGGGAAGGGGGGAAAGGTGGTAGGGGGTGTTTAGTTACCCTCTCTTGGGGATTTTGGTCTCCGGGAGAGGTGTGGTGTCTGTATTACCTTTTTACTGTATGTATCTGTAAATATCTGTTATATCTTGTAAATATTTGCTTGTATATTGTGAATTGCTGTAAATATAAAGCTTCATTTATCAACTTCCAGTGTTTTCTGAGTCCTAGCCGGGGTTTACAAAAGGTGGGGGGGCAGGCAACTGCTAAACCACTACATTTAAAAAAAAAAAAAATCTACAACACTGTTTTCTCAGCATAATTCTAGCATTGAATGATTGTTTTCAGATACTTATTTTTGTCTTATGCCTTATCTACTGGAAATGTCTTTCTTTGGCCTGATTTGAGCTAGAATGGAACCAATTCTGTTCACTGATTTTACTTTCAAGTGCAGGCTCTTCTAAGTACCTAGACTTCCTGATGTTAACAGTATAGTTTTGCAGACAGTGTCTTCTAGAACTGATATCTCTTGACATTTATAGTTACTCCTACTAGGGATTGGTAGGCAGGAAGGCTGTTGCTTATACCTGCTCCTATAGAACTCAAGGTGACTGCTAAACCTTGTGTGACATATTGGGGTGCCATTAAGTCTGTGTTATAAGTAAAAAGGTCATACATGTGGGAATTAATAGAATGCATTAATAAAGTGCACTAATGAAAAATGGTAAAAAATAACAAAATGTTCTAAAATAGCAGGGTAAGGCATATTCAAAGCAAATTAACTGTTCTTGAAAAAATGTTTTGTGAACTGACCACAGGGCAAGTGATGTCATATAAGGGTCAGCATTGACCACCAAATTTGTAAGTTCAGGAGCAATAAAGGTGAATTAAACAGGGCATAGTCTCGTGTTTCTTTCAGAACTCAAAAAAAAAACCAAAAACAAAACAAACAAACAAACAAAAGGATATTGCACTGATGCTGCAAATATGAGGTGTTCATAAGTACAAAAACAGTTACAATATGAAGCTATCCAAGTCATAAAAATGGAAAAGCTAAATAAAAAACAGAAGGCTCTGTGATATGCAAGCAGAAGACACAGGATAGTGAAACAAGAATACAGCATATTGAGCGTTACTTCAGCTTCTCATAACCGGAGATTATTCTTGTTATGTGTCGGTGGAAGGGAAGACAGAATTCTCTTAGTTATGAGCTAAATGAAGGGTACAGAACAAATGAGGCAAGGGGATTAATTATGTCATGTACCAAAAGAGTAGAAAACCAGGCTAGAAGGAAAATGAGGCTAGAATCAACCTTGAAAGGTCATACAGTTTCTTTCTTTGCTGGAAATTATAGCTATCAGCTATCTGTTTTCCTAATAAATACTTGTGAAATGTTTTAAAATACCCTTACTGCTGGTAAGAGTTCATAATCTAGCCAGAAAACCCTTTTGTTTTTTGTTTGTTTTTTTTTTACTTTACTATATTTAAAATTGGAAAATGTGTTCTTTAATGCCAGTTTTGGTACATTTTGCTGTACTTTGAGATCATTCCATTTTATTCTGTTCAGAATGTACATAAAATATTATTTATAGAATCATAGAATCATAGAATGGTTTATGTTGGAAGAGACCTTAAAGATATCCAGTTCCAACCCCCCGCCACAGGCAGGGACACCTCCCACTATATCAGGTCGCTCAAGACCTCATCCAGCCTGACCTTGAACACATCCAGGGAGGGAGCAGACACAACCTCTCTGGGCAGCCTGTTCCAGTACCTTGCCACCCTCACTGTGAAGAATTTCTTCCTAAAATCCCGTTCAAATCTCCCCTCCGCCAATTTGAACCCAATCCCCCTCATCCTGTCATTACAAGACCTTGTGAACAGTCCCTCCCCAGCCCTCCTGTAAGCCCCCCTCAAATACTGGTAGGCTACTATAAGGTCTCGAAGCCTTCTCTTCTCCAGACTGAAAAGCCCCAACTCTCTTAGCCTGTCCTTATAGCAGAGGTGCNGGGGTCTGACAAGAGCAGAGTAAAGGGGGAGAATCACCTCCCTTGCCCTGCTGGTAATGCCTCTCTTAATGCAGCCCAGGACACGGTTGGCTGTCTGAGCCGCGTGTGCACACTGCAGGCTCATGTTGAGCTTCTCATCCACCCAGACCCCCAGGTCCTTTTCCTCAGAGCTGCTCTCCAGCCACTCACCATCCAGCCTGTATTTGTGCTTGGGATTGCAGCGACCCAGGTGCAGGACCTTACACTTGGCCTTGTTGAATATCATGAGGTTGACCTGGGCCCACCTCTCCAGCCTGTCCAGGTCCCTCTGGATGGCATCCCTCCCTTCCAGCAAGTCAACTGTGCCACACAGCTTGGTGTCATCTGCAAACTTGCTGAGTGTGCACTCGATTCCTCTGTCCATGTCACTGACAAAAATGTTAAACAGCACTGGTCCCAGCACTGACCCTTCAGGGACGCCACTTGTCACTGGTCTCCAGGTGGACATTGTGCCATTGATCACCACTCTCTGTAGTTTCTCTTATCTCATTAAAATTTTATTGGCAAGTTATTGTCGTTATCCAAATAATTAAGGAAAACACTGAGCAATCTGGTCAACTAATAATAGTAGGAATTTTTTTCTTAATCTTAGAATCATTAAGTTTTTTTTTAAATCTTGAAAATATCAAGAAGTCTGAATGAATAATCACTGGAAAGAAAGGATTCACAAAGAAAGAAAAAAAAAAAAAGAAATTATCTAGGTCAGATGAGATTGGTAAGATATATCTTATTAGTCCAAGGCAGACTTGCAGTTCTGAGGCTGCCAACAAACTTGGAGAAAACAAAGTGATATGGAGGAGAATAGGTCCATAAAGATATTTGAAAGAGGAGATGCAGGAAAGAAATGGAACAAGAGATTAGAATTCAACCAGTTCTGAACAATTTAAGTTTAAGCTGATAGCATGAACCAAAAAGATGTGACACCGAGACACAAAAAGAGAGTCTGAGAGCAGAAAAACCTGTATGTGAGATACCACCATAACAGCTGATATTTGGAGACCTTTAAGGACAATTAATCACTCACAGAAGGCATTCAAAACAAGTGAAAGTGCCAAAGAACAAAACCTTGTATGTTCTTTCATTATCTGCTTGCTATTTTTGAGTGTACATTTTTGCAGTACAAATGAAGGAGCTGAAATGGAATTTTCCTCTGTAGCATAGTTATTTTTGTAACTTAGCACTTTTCAGTGACTTAACTGAGACAACAGGTAGGTGTTTTATGAAAATAAATATGATTATTCATGTAGTACCTACAACGCATACAACTAAAAATTTTAAGAATGTGGATTCCCAACATTTTCAGTCTTTGCTTCACCATGATTTTCTGTCTAATTGCTGATACAAATGTCTGTTCACATACACTTCAATCCAGCCATCATACTGTTTGCCCTTAGATACAGTCACCAACATAAAAAAGATGATTTTTAAAAGAGAATATTTAATTTTTCTTAATTAAAAAAACAACATATAATTCTCTTGAACGGTCTTTCAAACACAATATAATAATGAGTCTTGATTATTTTTAAGCTCTTGCTGATTTTTTTTACAGAGCCTAATAAACCAAGATAGATACATCACATATTTTATAAATGTTCAATCTATCATAATAAGGTGTATCTTTTTTATTCACACAGTATTTTGTGAACAGGAACTGCATAGATGTTGTCTTCTGATTTGCTATTCTGATTGCCTACTATGACAGTCTGATTCTGTTTGGGGGAATGGAGCCTGGGAAAAGACAAAAGGATCTTTACTTCAGCAAAGAATGGAAAAAATAACTTATAAATGTGGGAAGAACACCTCCCTGAAAAGATATTTTGCTTTCTTCATATTAACTTGGTGCTGATATGATAAATTATAGAAATTCCAAGATATTTTTATTTATCTAACTAACATACTTCAGTAGTTAACTTTTTAAAAAGAAGCTACTTTTGGAGTATGATCTCAGCTCTTCCCTATGTCCATTGTATCCCAGTTAACTGCACTTATTTTCCAAAGTTCTATAGTAATAAGAAATAACAGCAGTCTTGGTCAGCAGAATATAAAACAATACCTGTAAGAGAGTCATAAAGTTTGTTGCTTGAAAATATAACAACTTAATAGCTCAATGTCTTATAGCATTTATCAGTCTGTATTAGACTGATAAAATATATGTATTGTGCTTATGTTCTTACTTGAAAAGTATGGTTACATTGTTCCAGGTTCATCCTAGGAAACTGACACACAAAAGACTGTTCAAAATCCTACCCCTGAACTTAACAAAATATACATGTTACACGTATATATTCATGTATACACACACACAAGTACGTATATATATATATAACTTACATACCCACGAATGGATATCTTCAATAATAAAAAATCAACATGAAGTAGAAATAAAACACAGTGTGTTTTAATAACCAGCCTCAGAAATGTACTTCACCGCCTTGCTTTTCATTAATTAATTAGAAATAATTTTATGTATAGTATCTTCTATTCAAGGCTATTATTTACCTCAGTTGTATTCCACAAGAGAATTATTTACTGTTGAAGCTAGTGTGCTAGGGGACAGCTGCCCAAGTTTATTTCATCTTTGTCCATATAGACAACTCCTATACTTTATGTTACTTCCCTGTCTCTCTGTCATTGTACGGCATGACCATGCAACAGCCCCAGGGAGGGGAGGGACAGGAGGCAGGGAAAAAAGAGGAACATTTATTGCAGTGCAGGTGTAACCTTGTTGTGCCCTATATTGAGATAATGAGAAGACATTTTAAAAAAGAAAAAAAATATGTAGCTAGTTATGTATTCCTTCCACAAGTCAGCACTTCATCTTCTTATTGCTCCACATCTTTCCAAACTTCCTGGTAGTAAACAGGCTAACTGTTGAATAAATTCCTTATTTGAGTAGTGAGAGGAAAAACACAGAAAACATACAGTATGCACAAACTTTAGTTTTTGCTTTGAAGTTGAAGTTTCCAATAAGTCCTTTACATTCTAACATATTTTCTGGGACATATTTATTTATTCCTTATATTATTCACATATCACACTGGAAGAATTTAAATTCTAATAAATATATATATTTAGATACATATTTTCTTTCTTATCCCTTCTGCTTTACATACGAAGAAGAATCTTGCATGTTAACTATTGTCTTTAATGACTACAGTAACTTAGTAATTTGTATGGGCTTTTTCCTGAACAGGCTAATTTAGTAGAGCTATTTGACCAATTCATATAGGAATATGTTAGCCTTAATGGTTGAAAAGGAATAATTCCATCTTCAGTTGTAGCAGTATATGAATGCTCTCCCCACACAGTGCATTTGTCTGATGGATATGGAATCTACCAGAAGTGGAGTACCACAGGGGTAGGTACTAGGACCAGTTCTATTCAATACCAATGACCTAGATTAGGGCACGAAGTGAACTGTCAGCAATTTTACTAGTGACACCAAACTGGGTGGAGTGGCTGACACATCAGAAGGCTGTGCTACCATTCAGTGAGACTTAGATGGGTTAGAGGGTTGGGAAGCAAGAAACTGAATTAAATTCAACAAGGGCAAGTGTAGATTCTTGCACTTGGAAAAGAACAAACCCAGGTATCAGTATAGGTTGGGGACTGACCTACTGGAGAGCGGTGAAAGGGAAAAGAATCTGGGGGTTTTAGTTGATGGGAGGTTGACCATGAGCCAGTGTCATGGTTTTTAAAAACCCAGTGGAATGAAGCTCTTAAATGAATTAGAGAGAAAATAGAATTATATTTGGAAAGAGAGATACAGAACAAAGTTACAAAGCAGATACAAAATCCATGGTGAACCCCTTGAATTTTCCACCAAACCAAAACTAAATCTATAATCCTCAGTGCTCCAATCCTACCCACCCCCCACCCCCTCCTCTGCCATCCATAGGCCTAAACAAAAGCCTATGGAGGCCCCAGAACAGCCCTACTCCTTATATGTTTGTCCCAATAAAGCAGCTCCTGCCAGACACAGGGCTAGAGGGAGAGGAAAGCAGAGCGAGCTGGCCTCGTCAAAAGTTTATAGAGAAGCACCAGAAGTATGGGATTGATTAACATTTTTTTCTATTCCCTAGAGGATTTTTAACCCTATAGTTCCCAGTCTGGAACAGTCAGTAATGTGTTCTGGTGGCCAGGAGGGCTAATGTCATTCTGGGGTGTATTAGAAGGGGTGTGGCTAGAGAGTTCTCCTGACTCTGCCTTTGTGAGGCAACAATTGGAATACCCTGTCCAGTTCTGGGCACTCCACTTCAAGGACATAGAACTGCTGGAGAAAATCCAGTGCAGAGCCACAAAGATGATTAAGAGATTGGAATCTCTTTCCTATGAGGAGAGACTGCGGGAACTGGGGCTCTTTAGCTTGGAGGAGACTGAGGGGGAACCTCATCAATATTTATAAATATGTAAAGGGTGGGAGCCAAGAGGATGGAGCCAGGTTCTTCTCAGTGATGACCAGTGACAGAACAAGGAGCAGTGGATGGAAGTTAAGGCATAGGAAGTTCCATGGAAACATGAGGAGGAATTTTTTCACTGTGATGGTGACAGAACACTGGAATAGGCTGCCCAGGGAAGTTGTGGAGTCTCTCTCTCTCTCTGGAGATATTCAAAACCCATCTGGATGCATTCCTGTGTGATCTGTTATAGGTGATCCTGCTGTGTCAGGGAGGTTGGACTAGATGATCTTTCAAGGTTCCTTTCAACCTCTGACATTCTGTGATTCTGTGATATCACGTGAGAGCCATGATGAGGAATACCTAATTTGGATTTGCCGCATCAGTAAAACATAGGGCTGTGAGGTATTCACAAGGAAACCCAGGTCCTCTGATACAAAGAGCTTTTTACTAACTTTAATCTGTATATAAGATGCAGAATCCCAGTTATTTTGTTGTGTTCCACAAGTTAACAAAGCCATCACTTTCCATAATATTTTTTTTCTTTTTTTACAGTTAAGCAGAAGTACAAATACATAAGTAAACAATTTTTTAAAATTTTTTTTATTTAATTATGAGAAAGTGGTTCCATAGATGTAAGAAGAAACCACACTTTCATGGAACAATGTGTCCTTCCTACTCTACTTCTAATGCCACATTTAATTCCTTCAATTCAGTAGGAAGGAAAAAAAGGAAAAAGAAAAAAAGATGTCTGAGAAATTTAGAAGTTAAGTTCACCGTAACTTAAGTGAATGTCATTATATAGTTAGCTATTCAAGCTGAAACTGTCCTTGGCAGCGCTGTACAGGGCAATCTTTCCATGAGAATAAACAGTTCTCATACAATTTCTTCAATCTATTAGGTACAAACATATTTTTTGTCAGCATGAGGCATGCATATTTCTCTTCAAATTATTTTTATTCCCTAATCAAATACTTATAAATGTTTATTGAGGGCTAATCTGAAGAAAACTCATTCTGTGTCTGTATGTGCACTCTTCTCTCTTTTATTCTATTTTGTCATAGTCCGTTAATATTACTTCCTTTAAGAGTCTGAACTAAACTTTCTCCCTGAGCCTCTAATACCACACACAGAGACACACACAAAAATTGATTATTTCTGAATTTTCAATGCAAGCACTTCATGCTGTTCATAGTGCCAAAATTGGACAAGTCTCTGTCATATGCAGAATTAGAGGAACTCCTTTTCCAAACAGAGAAACTGGGTAACAACAACTCTGAGGATAATCATTATGTTTTTTCCGTCCTGTGTAAGCATGAACAAAACGGGTTCAAGAAACTTACTCCACTGCAATGTGGTTTTCATTCCATGTGCATTGCATGAGACCAGTACTTCCTAAATATTGTACCACTTAACAACTCAGGCCAGACATTGAGATACACATGTAAAGCTTCCACTAAATAGACTTTTTTTTTTTTTTTCTGATTACATTTGGCATGGCACAGGGTTCTGTGGTGTGACCTGGCTTCTATGTCTATTGCTAGAGTGCACCTCAGCCACTATCTGGACTGGGAATATGCATTTCCTGTAAACAGCAACCAACTTGTATGGGCCTTCTGTCCATCTCAGTGTTCACCCTTGAATAAGTAAGATACAAGAAATAAATTGAACATGTAGAGAATCTAGATGTGAACAGAATATATGTGAACAGAAAATATATGTGAACAGAAATGACAATCAACTGTTTAAACAACCCACCAACATAAAATATTGTAGCTTTATTGGAATGAACCCAGCAAGGAAAGTGAGATGCAATAAAAAAGCTTTCTAACAATTTTTGTTTCCATTACTATCAAATAAATTTTAAAGGCCAAATAACTGCAAGAAGCTTTCAGAATATATGCATGGAATAACCTCTGGGAAAAGTATGTGACATGCCATTACTTTCAGCGTATTTCTTTCTAATAGGGAATAGACAGTTGCAGTTCAAAAGTGAACTATGCATCAAATAGTTCTAAAATTCAAATATTAAATATTTTCTGTTGAAAAATACATTTTTAAAGGATCTTTATACTTTTTTAAAGTGCCATAACTAGAGAAAAGTGATACATCACTTCCTTACCTCATAATAAAGCTATGTCATAGGAAACGGTTCAGATATTCCAATAATGATAGAGATGCAGGGGAAAAAAAAAAAAAAAGACTTCAAAATTACATTGTTAATTGTTGCCTGAATTGATGATGTAAGAGCATAGAGGAAGACATAACAATAAAGCAAGCAAGAAAGTGCCCTGCTTCTAAATATTTTTGTTCATCCATATGCAAAGGCATCTATTTTAAATAAAGCACTATTTAAACATATTGGGGAGAGCAAATAGAGGACATTTCAGTCAAAAATGATCAGATTTTTAGTTCTTTCTTCAGATTTCCTTAACGAGACCCAGGTTAACGCCTTATCTAACTTAAGCTTTAATGCGGCAAAACATCTTCATGTGGTTAAAGAGCTGGATCAAAATCACCGTTTGCTGTCTTTAGCCTTTGCTCCTCTCACTGTGTAATCTACAATACATTTCCACTTTGTGAACAGCTGCTTTGAACAATAAAAATTGCTTTTTACACATGGCAAAATCTGTGACACTACACTGAGCAAAAGAAGTTTAAGTCTTGCCCTTTCATGCATCTGTCAGAATGGCAAATTTTAAGAAGCACTAATTTTTAATATATATTTTATTTGCACATGCATGGACTCAAATGCCCACTTTGCAATAAAAAAAAAAAACAAGGGTTCATAAAACAGAATATTGCAAATCTAACCACAGGTATTTATAAAATATAATTATGAAAGTTACTATGTAGTTTTAATTTAGTCTCTTTGTACGAATATGGTATTTTGTCTTTATTTCTGCTGTTTCCCCCTTCGCTCGCCACCCCAGGCTTATATGTAGTTCAGTATATTATCGATCAGAAACTATGAAAGTAATTCTAAATAAAAAACAAGAAGATTGGGTCCAAGAATCATTTTCTAATTACAGTACTGTGAAACCTAAATTTTACGAGAAAGAACTGAGATATAGAGAGATTAGTCTAAACATTTTCTGCTTATTTTGATTGACCAGCATCTCAGATGCTAATTTTGTGTCAGTAGATGGTGGTAGAATTTAATTAATAATATTTATAAAGGGAATTTTCTGAGAAAATCTGATTTTTATATCTCAAATTTGGCACTCAGAAAATCATGAATATTTAAAAATCACTTGTCATAAGCAGTGAATGTTATGTCTCATGAAACAAGAGCACTGTAGAAGAACAAAATTTGACTAACTGGAAAAATAAGGTATCTTAATAAGAGATTTTTCTATGTCTTTTTGTCTTCTGCCTGATTAACTATACTCATATCTACTATATGCAATTTCTGAAGAAACAGTCAGTGTTATATAAACAAAATGACCTTAAATGTTTAACCTTAATTCATATCTGAATGAATCCTAATCTAAGGAAGGCTAAAGATCCTGTGATAAATTATACAGTGATCATATACAACTGCTTAGGCACAGTAACAATATTGATTTGTTAGTATTTCAGTCTCTTCAGATTTTTAAATATACAAACTGAAGAAAAAACAATCCCAGCCAACTAGCTAATCAAAAAACCCTAAAACAAAAGAATCTGAATTTCATGGAGTCAGACAGAATGTCACAATTTTTTAAAGCAAGATTTGCCTTCCTCTTTCACAAATGTATCTATTTGTTTTGTCATTTGTAAGCCATTTTCACAAGGTCCTATGCATGAGGAGCAACCTATCTAAGATTGTTTTGTGACAGATGGTATCTTTCCCTTTTTAATTTTACTTCTCCTATTTTTTAGAATAAGTTACTGTTTTCTAGTTCAATTTTTTGATGCTACACATATTTTTATATACATTATCAATCTCCCTACTCTATTTTCTAGATCCAAGGGATACCATCTATTAGTTGTTCCTTATATGAGACTTTTCTTTCCATAATTCAGTGGTTTTGTGAATTTTCTGAAGAGCTTATAGAGTGCTACTAAAGATTCCTAGAGTTACAAAATCAGAAATGCACGATTATTTAATACATAGCCATAGTAAGAATCTGTAAAATGACATAATGATATTTTCTGCAATGTCTAATATTATAATTCAATAGCATTAGACGTTTAAGTCACTTTCATCTTCTTTAAATATCTTTGCATCTTTATGAAGTTTTTTTCTTGTCTTGAGAAGAGAGATGGAAAGAATCCATGGAACTTCAAAATATCTATTCTTGCAAAGCTGTTGCCCTCTCAGTGTTAAAGTGATTGTGTTTGTTTTTAATACCATAAGTTTTTTCACTAATTCCAATGGATATATTTAAGTACTTGCAAAGATTGATCCCATGGGTTTCTCTACATATGTTGAAATAACACATCATAAATAAAAAATACTAATCCCATACTCTGCTCATTTGTTTTGTAAGAGCTATCAAATACTATTACATACAGTTTAAGAGAAACATCAATGACTACTGGAGAATCCTTACTGAAAGGCTTTGTTCTTTTCTGTGTCTCACAGCCAAAGGACTACGTTTCTCAAGTATGATTATGCTGACATTCTCTGAAATATACTTAGTTATGTTACATGGAAACATCTCAATATAAGACAAAATGTATTTGAAGCAATCCATGTTCTTTTCTGTTTATAAGATTTTAAAGCTAAAACACCATAAGAGTACTAAATCTTAAAGTATAATCTCCATTACCTGCCAGTAAACATGCTAGATCATTATATTATTTGATGAGAAAGCATAAATGTATTTATAGATGTTTTGGTTATTAAATATGAATTATGGTAATGTGATAAAAATATTAATATTTTAATTCTTTAAAATATTTTCTTAACTTATTTACAGGGTCTTTTGTGGTCAGTTGTGCAAACAGATTATGGAATGTTTACAGTGCATAGGGAAGTACCAAACAATTTAGCAAAACTAGCAAAATGCAAAATTGTGAACTTCAGAAAGGGAATTCTGCAGTGCAATATGCCACTCGCCCTCTAGGGGGACTCAAGAGGCTCCTTCCTGCTAAAGTATAAGGAGCTAAAGTAGCAGGCTCCTTCCTGCTAAAGTAAACAGAGAACTTATTACAAAGAGACTTTGTAGAATATTTCTGCTAAAGAAGAAGATAGTAACAACATAAGTAAAACAAATAATTTTAATTACAAAGAGGCTTTATAGAACATTTATTCTCAAATTAGTATCTCTGGAATCTTTCTTGAGCTGTGTTATAGTTCAGACAGTGCCAAAAACACTTGGATGGGTGTTGTTTTTGATATGGTAACCAGCAAAAGCTTTTAGAGTTTTCCCAGAACTTTCACAGGGTCTCCAGGCTTTCACAGTCTTCTGACCTGATCTTGGTCTGTTCTTGGGCAGACAGTTAACCTCCCTGGTGCTCCAGGCTCAGCATGGAGGTTCCTAACCTGCCTTCTCTCATAGCACGGACTATAGTGAGGTCTGTGTAAGAAGGCATTCAAGCTAGGAGTGCCTTATCATTTGCAATAGTGGTAACAGCAAGTAGAGTAATGCAGCTTACTCAGGGGCATTTGGCTCTCCCAGTATTTCCCCTTCTGCATGGTCTAGGCTGTCGTCACCTGCCAGCAGGGTTGTTCACTCTAAGGCTGGCCGTGGTTTCGGGAAGCCTTTGGCAAAGGCTATTGCCTTTGTGGGCTCTTGCCTATGGTGGGCTCTTGTGGTTCTCCCTGGTAAACTGAGGCATGGCAAAGTTTACAGGAAATAAGCTTGAAGCAACAAAGCTTGGTATTAAGCAGTAAGGCTGAGGATGAAGCAACAAGGCTGGTATAAAGCAGTGAGGCTTATTGTGAAGTAGCAAGGCTTGGTATGAAGCAGCAAGGCAAGTGGTTTGCAACTTTGCTCATATGTATCAATTGCCTGAGTCTTAATTGGTTCAATGGGCAACTTAGATAAGAACATCCATTAACTGATCAGGATAGCACTTTGCCAGAACTAACCATATCAGGTGAAGCCATGGGCTTGCTTTACCCCAATCTGGTGAAGGCATGGGCCATGCACAAGGCAGGCATAAGTCAAGTGTGTGCACCTTATTTACCACAAGATGTAAACAGGAGCAAAACAAGTCTGAACAAGCCAAGGTCCTTAGACTCCATGGCTCCAGGTAGCTTTGTCTACTTTTCCAGGTTTCTCCCCACTCCGGAAGGAGATGGGGGAGTGGGCGGACCATGCTTGAACATGCCAGGATGCATAGTAAGCTGGTTTTTTTGCCTACCACCACAATATAGTAGGGAAGAATAAAATCTGTCAGAGAAGCATTGTAGAAAAGATTTCAACTGCAGACATAGTGTACTATTAAAACAGTTAAATCTAAAGGAAGCACAGAAACATTTAACAGTACGTTAGGTGGATACAATATGTTCCTAATGTAGTTTATACTGAATCTGTAATGATGACATATCTATTGTTACACATACAGAGTTCCAGCAGCCCAGAAATTTTTTTTTAATGGAGAATGTGTACTCTGAAATGCACAAACTAAAAGTACTTCTTAAACCTCAAGAATAGTTTGAAGAGTCTGTAGAATATTTAGCACAACGGCCAATGTTGTACTGTTAAAGATGGAAGATTTCTAAGGAGTAACAAATAAACTTAGAAAACTTCCAAGTCATTTAAATATCCTGGTCCTCCTTGTAAGATCAATGGAGAATTAATATAGACACTTTAATTGTATTCAAAACTGAAAGTTCTAGAGTAAAATCCTTCCATATTTTTTAATTTCTTGAGGTATAAAATATTATCAAAATTAGCCAGACATGGATTATCCTGTCTAGATCAAGGGAAGGATTTCCATGAATGCCTTAACCAGGCAAAGAGAAATGATGTTTCCAGTGTTTGTAGTGGACAAAGGAAAAAGCATCTAGCTTCTCTGCTTGGACTTTGAATCAGCATGGGCTAAATTCCATATTTGTGTTCCAAACTGCTCCTACTGGTTATGAAGGCAGTTTACTAGGTCCCATTCATCTTTGCAGACAAAAAGTAGACAGTGATTATGGAGACAAAATACTGTAAATGGAGCACAGTGGGAAAAAATTGTTTATTTTAAACTTAGAAAAGACAGAGGATAACTAGAAGAATTGTGAAAAAAAGGACGACAAAGCAGAATATAGATAAAGTTTAAATGAACTTCATTATGATATCTTAGTCTCTGGACTGGGCAGGATTTCCCCAAGGACTACCAATGTGTAATTACAAACTCTATTCAAGTTTTGGAAGTTATGCTACTTATGAACCCACAAGAATAGTTTAGTATCTCAGGGAGATGTAACACATGAGATAGAAATTAATTTTCCTTTCTTGGAAATAGAAATAAAGGTCTAATTCCAAAATATTGCAGAAATTTCCTTTTTTTTTTTTCTTCCTTATATAAAGATTTTTTTGTGTTGCTACATTTATTTTAAAGCACTTCCTCTACCCTCTTTTGTTAATAGTCTTTTTTACTTCATATACTTAATTAGACAAAATTCACTCATTGGATAACCCATTTTTAACTATCAAAGAAAAATATTTAAGGTAGGTCTGAATCTCAGAGATCCAGATAGCTAAATTTATATATCCAATATGTAAGTAAGTACCTGTTTAAGAGCTAAGTGTCTAAATTCTCCCTAGTCAAAAAATGTCCATTCAGTACAGTTAATGAATTCTGGACATATTAATCACATCATACAGTAAACATTTCCACTTGATGACCTTCATGAATTGCTCTGTAGAGTAAGTGTATCAACTAGCAGGAGGCTTCAGTTTTCTAAACATTGGACATTTCCCATCTTTTTAAGTGTCCTGAAATACCTCATATGGCTAGAAGGTAATGATACATGCAATGATCCAAATTACATTCTGTAGCATTGTGTCAAACCTTATCATCCATTTATAACTTTACAGGTGTCAAGAAGGGTCTGAAATGACAATATATGTTTATAATAGAGGCATTTGGATATAATTCAGCATAATTCAACTGTACTGGTGTAAGAGTCTAGTGTCCTTTGAGTTTCAATGTAATATCCTGGCAAATTTTTAGGTGCTGTTACAGGAGGCCCTGAGTGTCTTGTAGGTCCAGTGGAGTAGAGTAAATTCTACCTATTTCCTGTTTCTATGAATAATTAGATTTATGTAGCAGAAGCTAAAAAACAACAGAGGAGAAAAGCTGATTTTGATTTGTTATTCAGCTGTTGCTAAGGTTATTTCTGTAAGACGTTTGAATTAATTGACCCTGGGGACTGGAGAGGGACACTCATAAAAGGATGCATAGAATGCTGATCTCTAGGTAGAGATGCGAGACACACACACACGCTACTACATTTGGGATGTTTCCTCTCACTTTATGAAGTGAGATAAAACTTAAAATTATAACATGAATTAACCTGAACAAGTCTTTGTAATCCCTCTCCCTGTGTGATCCAGTCAGGTATTTGGAGGTGAAAGGATGGATTTCTGTCACCAAGGAATGTCAGTAAAAGTCATTCTTTTGTTTGGATCTTTTAATTTTCTGAAGTCAGAAATTTTAAATTTATTTAGAAAATATGGAACTTAAAACTCTGTTTCCTGTTTCAGTATGAAAGTGGTTCTCTGTCACGACAAGCTAAACAACCCACAGTACAGATCAAGATTCTTTAAAAAAGTTTCAAACACAATTAGAAATTCGTGTAACTCTTTGAAGCACCAAGTTTCCCAATTATATGATAATTTTAAGCCTTTTTGCAATCTAAACCAAGGTAATCTCCTTCAATGTTGCATTGTTCGTAAAAATCACTTCTTCATAGCCAAGAAAGCACTCCAAATACCCTCCTACCAGTCTAAAGTAAATATTAATCTGTGACTTTTTATTTTATGCTTCTCTTCACCTAGAAGTTCAAGCTTTCCTTTTCTCACCTTTTCATCATGTTTAAAATTTGAGATATTTGCTTGTAAAAGTCAAATTAGTATATACTGAATTCAGACCCTGGAGATATGTACTTCTCATTTTGACAAAATAACTTTTTTCTTCAGGGCTTCTAGGATCTGTAAATTAATTCAGAGAAACTGAAAGGGAATTCTTTTTATATTTCTAGACTTCTGTCAAAGTCAAGGCCTTACTCTAAAGTAATTTTAACATTTGAGAATACTGCAATAAAAACAATCTTGCATATACAATTTTATTATGGATAAAGTAATCCTTGGTTGACAAAGTGTTATTCAGTAGAGATATGGCACTTTGCAAGAAGATGAAGTGAAGAAATTCTTAGCTCTAATAGAAACTGCTATGCTGGTCAAAAGAAGAATGTTCCAGGAAATAATAAAGAAAATTAGAGTAGTAGAAAAAATATAAGAAACAGAATTCTTGTCTCACAGAGAGATTAGTAAGAGCAGATATCAACAAAAATACACATAATAGAAATAAAATTAAGAAAGTATCATGGCTCAAGCACCTTGTTTTGTTTGTTATGATTTTTTCAAGAGAAAATCAATGGGACAATCAGTAAAAACAAAATCTATAATTTAAATACAGATTAAACAGTATTACTTTTTCTTCCTTTCCTTCACAGTACATGTAATGGAATTTTTGCTTAATGATCTTGAAGTAAAGATATCTTTTAGGCTAAAAGATGACTTAGAGGCATGACAATAATGTCTTAAGCACTTCCATTTAGTGCAAACTTCAATGTTTGACCAGTATATAGCAACTTGTGTGTTCTAGTGAAAAAACAAACAAAAACAAATCAACAAAAAAAGAAAAAAAAACCCAACAAAAACACACCCCCCCTCCCAATTTCTAGCAGGTAGAGAGCTCAAATATTAATACAAGAAAACAAGAGTGGCAAGAAAGTACATTATTCCACATCAAAGATTTCCATGTGTCATCGTTGGAGAATTTAGTTTTATTTTATTAGATAATGTGTCAGATGCATGTTTTATTACCATAATTATGCATATTAGAAAATAGGAGATGAGACTGGAGAAATAACTTTTAGCTAGGCTGCAGTCAGAGATTTGCCTTTTTACTGCACAGTATCTTTATGCTATTACTTTCATACCAGTTTTAAGAGAACACAATAAATAGATCCGTTTATGAAACTTCAGTTGATAGAAAATGGAGGTTTATGAATAATTCGAGACTATGAAAATGACCTGTAATCAATGAATCAGAAGTTTTTTGTTTGTTTTTTTTTTCATTTTTACAACACTTGTATTTGGTTTAGCTGAAAATCAGTTAATTCTCCCCAGAGCACCTTTCATAATGCTGTATTTTGCAGTGATATATATGACTGTTGATAATACACCAGGGTCTTGGCTGCTGGTTAGTTGAGCACTAAGGTTATGTTGTTCCAACATTTCCCCCTCAACAATAGGCTGGGGGAAAGAGAAGATCTTAGGAGGGTTCACAGCCAGGCCAGCCGACCCAAATGGGTATTTCATACCATGTGATATCAGCTCAGGTATATGAGCTAAGTGAAAGAAGGAAGTGTGGGGACACTTGTTGATGGTGTCTGTCTTTCATAACAACTGCCATGAGTATTGAAGCCCTGATTCCTGCAGAGAACAATATCTTTGTTTATTCTTACTTTCATATGGTCTTTTGATTTTGCTTTTCATCCTATTAAATTGCTTTTACCTTGACTTGTAGGTCTTTGGACCTTGTTTGGAGATTTGGGGGGAGGCTGTGGAAAGCTTTGACATAATGAAGTTCTGTGGTAGGCCCAAACTGGAAAACAGGGCAAGAGCTGACTATGGATTTGTGTCTTTGGATGTTTCTATGCTATTTTATGTACTTGTGAATAGTATTCCCTTTAAATTTCCAATTCTTTCCAATCCTGTGTGGAGCAGCTCCTTTACTATTCTTGGGAGGCATAAGGAGCATATGTCTTCACTCCCTAAATCCAAGGCAGCTATTTAGTTTGAGAATCCTCAAGTAATACTAAAGCAAACATAGAAAGAGCAAAATACTATTAATTTTTAGAATCTTAGTATATCCTGAGTTCAAAGGATCCTGTGATGATCATTGAATTTAACTCCTGACTCCACACAAGGAAACCTAAATGTTAAACTATATACCTAAGAGCATTTTCCAAACACTTTTCAGACACAAACAGGTTTGGAGTCATGACCACTTCCTTAGGAAACTTGTTCTAGTTCTTGACCAGATCCTCAGTGAAGAACATTTTCCCAATATTGAGTCTGAAGTTCTGACACAACTTTAGGCAATTCCCTTAAATCCTATCACAGACATCAGAGGATATCAGCATCTCACTCTCTGCTTCCCCCCAAGAGAAACTGAAGACAGCAATAAGGTCACTACCCAGTCTCCTGTAAGCCGAACAAATTTCATATCACAGAATCACAAAACGTCAGGTTCTGGAAAAGACCTTGAAATATCATCTAGTCCAACCCCCTCGATGCAGCAGGATCTCCTATACAGATCACACAGCAATGCATCCAGGCAGGTTTTGAATATCTCATGAGAAGGAGACTCCACAACACTGTAATTATAATAAGGTGTGTGAGATGGTATTTTTTAAAAAATCAATATAGTCTGTTAATTTTGATATTCAGGAGTCTTGCTGCTGGCTACGATATTAATAAAATAGGTTCTTCACAATGGTCATGAAAGCATTACACATAGGAAAATAGAATCTAGAACACGTTAAAAATAACTAGCAATAATACAAACACTAAACAATTAGAAATTGAAAGAGATTGTTGTGGTTGATTATACTGCTTGCCCACTAGAGAAGCTCCTTTCTGCTTAAGGCAGAAGGCATTCAGATTCAATTAAAGAGTAAACAGAGTTTTGCAAAAGAGGCTTTTAAGTATTTACTCATAAAAATTATATCTCCAGACTCCTGAGGCTAGCTACAGTTTCCAGACAGTACCCAAACACCTGCAGGGAATTCTGTAACTGTCTTCTTAGCCTTCTAGTCTTCCCAGGCATTAACAGGGTTGCTGGGAGAGGAGCAGATGATCTCTGACTTGATCCTGGTTCTTCCTGGACTCCAGATTTGGCATGGAGCTTTACAGAGAGGCAGGCAGGATGTCTTGTGGATGTGCAGACGGTCAAGATGTTGCACTGGCTAAGTGAGCATATTGCATGAAGGCAGTTAATGCAAATCCTCTGGTAAACTGAGACAAGGCAGTTTCCGGGTAGACAAACCCAAAGTATCATGGCTTGTTACTCTGTAGCAGAGTCAGTTTATAGCTTAGCATGGCAGAAGCACACTAAGGCAGAACATGTTGTGTTTACCTGTTCATCTCTTTTTATCAGAGTAGCCCAAGACTAATGGATCTTTGGCCACAGATCAGCCAATCAGAATGGCACTTTGCGAACTTAACCATATTAGGCAAAGTCAGGGCTTGCTTTTACCTTTTTGTGGCAGAACACAAACAAGTGTATAAACACATGTGGGTACCCTGTAAACAAGTTTGGAAGGACAGGAGACAGGCCTTTTCTCTACCTTTTCATTGGTTGCTTCTGCCAGCTGCAGAAGAGAGGGAGAACAGAAATCATATCTGGGCAAACAAGGACATGTTTAGGCCTATTTTGGCCTTCCACAACAACCCACTCTGGACAGCCTGTTCCAGTGTTTTGTCACCTTCACAGTGAAAAAAATTCCTCCTCATGTTTCCATGGAACTTCCTATGCCTCAACTTCCACTCCTTGCACCTTGTTCTGTCATAGGGCATCACTGAGACTCCATCCTCCTGGCACTCACTCTTTACATATTTGATGTGGTCACCTTTCAGTCTCCTCTTCTCCAAGCTAAAGAACCCCTGCTGCCTCAGTCTCTCCTCATAAGAGAGATATTTCATTCCCTTAATCATCTTTGTGGCTCTGTGCTGGACTCTTTCCAGCAGTGACATGTCAATATTTTTTACCGAAGGGCCCAGAACTGGATGCAGTACTCAAGATGTTGCCTCACTAGGACAGAGTAGAAGCCAGGAGAACCTCTTGACCTACTAGTCACAGCCCTTTCTAATGCACCCCAGAACAGCATTGACCTTCCTGTCCACAACAGCACATTCCTGGCTCATAAGCTAGGACCCCCAGATCCTTTTCCCCTTCACTGCCTTCCAATAGGTCAGTCCCCAGCATATACCTGGGGTTGTTCTACCATGACAAATCCACTTGGTTATGTCATATCCTTAGTCATCCCTCATAATTCATGCCCTCTGTCTCTTCAAATATCTTTGTTGCCTACTTGGAATACTGTGTCCAGTTTTGGGCTCCCCAACTCAGGAGAGACAGATACCTGCTGAAGACAGCCCAATGGAAAGCTATGAGAATGATTGAGACTGGGACATGTCCTCTATGAAGAAAGACTGAGAACTGGGACTGTTTAGTCTTGAGAAGACAAGATTGAGAGGGGCTGTTATCAATATCTAAGTATCTTAGGGGTGGCTGTCAAGACGAAGGTGCCAGTCTCTTTTTGGTAATGCCCAGCGATAGAACAAGGAACAATAGGTATAAGATAGAAAACAGGAGGCTTCACTTCTAAAGAAGAAGAAACTTCTTCATGTTGAGGTCGATGGAACACTGGGGCAGGCTTCCAAGAGAGGTTGTGGAGTCTTCTTTTCTGGAGAATTCCAAAACCATCCTGGATGCATTCCTGTGCAGCCTGCCCTAGGTGATCTTGTTTTGGCAGTGAAGTTTGGCTTGATGATCTCTACATCACTTCTAACCACTGGAATTCTGTGATTATTTTGATTTATTTGAAAGCATTCTATTGTTTTTATATTCTTCCCATATTTTCTAGTTCAAAGCTGCACACAGTATCAGAGGTGAGACTGCTCCAATATTGTGTAGGAGTGAGGCAATCACCTTTTTTCAGTTGCTTAGCTATAGCGTGATTAATGCACTCCAGGATACAGCTGGCACCTCTGGTCATCAGGGCATATTGTTGACTCATATTGAATTTACCATCAACCAAACATCCCAGATCTCTTTATGAAAGGCTATATTCATGTCCCCCAGTCTAGACATACATGCAGGATTATACCATTCCAGGTGCAGAATCCAACACTTAAAAAAAATTATATGGTTGACAATTACTCAGCACTCTCATCTATCAAGATCTTTCTGTAAGGCTTTTCTACCTTCAAGGGCATTAATGGCTCATCCTAATTTGTCACCATTTCTGAAGTGGCCTTAAAAGTGAGCTCTAAGAAACACCAGTGGTCACTGACTACCAGCTAGATGTTACCTCATTTACTAGAACTCTGCAAGCTGAGACATTCAGCCAATTAGTCAAGCTGTTTTCGAACAAACAAATCTCTCCAGAGTTTAATTGTATTATGTGAGCATCATCAGTAAACTGACTTGTGCTTACTCTCAGAAACTTCTGGAAATCAAAGACATTTCCCAAAATGTCTAATGCTTTGTCTGCTTGCAAATGCTCTATTAGGAACACAGTTTTCAGTATAGAGAAAAAGAGATTTCTAATAGCTTTTTCATTGTTGAAGAAAAGGAACAGTTGAAATATTTTTAATAACTTTAGAACATTCATGTAAATAATTTGAAAAGTAAAGAAATTTCATGCTTCTGTGAGGTATATCAAAGGATTTCTGGAACAAATCTATATCCTCATTTCAAAAGGATTAAACATCTGTATTGTAGAAACTCACCATAATTTTCTCCAAAGAATAAATATTTTTTTAAAAAAATTGTCTCCAGTCAGAGCAAAAGTCTTAGGTGGGAAATGTTACTTTTCTTGTTTCTGAGAGGGATGAGTTGACATGGAGTTGAAAACAGAAGATGCAGTCAATATATATATCAAGTGTAANGCATGCTCGAAGGCTTCCATAGTTTTTATATATATATATATATATGTACTGTACACATCTACTTTAAACAACAAAAGGAATACATTATTAGTCTCAGTTAATTTTGATCATTCTTCTGTTAATCTTGTTTTGCCTCTACCTTATGTCATGAGTGTGTCTAAAAATTTAATTTGAAGTTTCATAAACAGCTTGGCTGCTGTCAGTGTTGCCTGCAAACTGAAAGAAACATATTACACAGCATAATTGACTTAAAATAAATGAAACACAATCGGATTTGCCTTATTGAGTTTACGTAAAGTAGTTAAATTTACCTAAATCTTTGTAATTACAATATGGCACATTCTAAAGTACAGAAATTAAATCTGCTTCAGAGATGCCATTTATTTTAGATTTTGCATATTTCTTTACCTTTGAATCTGTTCTTTAGAACTACTTTTTTCTTTCTTCCACAAAGTCAATTACATGCAGTTGAAGTCAACTCATGAAAAATAACCCACTCAAACAAATGCAAATACAGAAATCCTTCTATAAATTGGTCATTTGATATTGAAACAAAAGAGAGGAATTAAATAGCCTGATTCATCCAGGTAAGAGCAATTTTATTTGAAAGTGTAAGCAGAAGCATTTAAGAACTAACACTGATTATAGACTTATAATTAAAATGTATTTGATCAGAGACTACACTTCATTGACAGATACATCTGAAACAGAATCAACTTGGTCCAATAGTTAAGATTTCATATTTCTGCTCCTTAGTAGTATGAATAAGCTTCTCATGAAATGCTGAACATGCAAAAGATCAAAGATTCCTTATTTATAAATTGAGTATTCCGATTTTCAAAGAATGTCATCTATGCCTCAGCATCTATGCTAAACTTAACTAATGTACCATTTAACTTTCAGTCATCCTCCATGTTAAGCTTAATATCTCAAAATTTATCCACACAAACTGAAATGTTTTATATGTTCTGTATTCTACTTCTTTCTTTAATTAGTTTTTTTTTTTTTTATCTTTGCTTTCTTGACTTTGCCTTAAATTAAAAATCTTATTTTCACTGTTTCCTGAAAACAGGCAAAATCTAGACACTTCTGATCCTCTTATTCTTCTAGATTCCAATTCCATTATTGAATTTTACCTGCCAGTGCAAAAAAGGAAAATAAAATTCACCACTTTCAACTGAAGAGTTTAAAAGCATGAGTTGTTTGGGAAACTATAGATGGAAACCATAGCATTTTTGAGAGACAAAATGTTTCCTGAACTTGCAACATCATCTAGAAATAAATAGGAAGAAAATTATGTACATCGAACACTACAACATGCAGTTTGCATTGCCTTTCTAGGTGAGAAGGTTCACTTGAGTGAATCATTACATGATTTTGGTTATTACTTACACTTGGATTCCATTCTTCTGTCTGCCTACATTTGAGATTTAACCTTTACTATACTGCTTTTAAGCATTTAATATTTCTTAAACTGGAAATATTGAGAAAATTGATTTATTAGAAATTAATGCTTGTTTTTCTGTTACAATTAAAATACAATCAGATTAGCACTGAATCAGTCACTATTTTGCCAGCAACTGGCAAAACTGTCTCAAATAACTTGAATGGGCCACTTTCTACTTAACATCTGTATTGGTGGCGGTTGGCATCCAAACAAAGCTTTTTGGAAACTAAAAGAGTAATACAGACAGTTAATGGTGATAAAACATTCTGGTTTGCCCAAATGCCTAACATAAAGGCAAAAATATAGCTGATGCAGAATGATTAAAAAATGAGTTTTAAAATATCTGCTAAGTATTTGACCTGCACTCCACATAGTGGGAAGCTGGTTGACATTGTACACAAAATCTAAAATCTGACATTCTTGAGCCAAAATATTGTATAAAATTAATTTGATTTAGAATTTTATTTTATTTTGCTTAGAAATACACAACTACTGTATTTTTACTGCTGTTATCAACAACATCAAGACTTAAAACACAATTGTCAATAAACCTGTCTTGTGGAAAGTTAGTACCACTGTGCAGTTGAAAGAAAGAAAAACAGTTTGAGATCTTTTCAGAAGATCAGAAGACAATGAAGAGTCTCCTCTAACTTTTGGGTAAGGTTTCCGATTAGTAATAAGAGTTTTGAGATACATTAATAGGGGTTTGAGATAACATTGTCTGCCATATTACAGAATCACAGGACTAATCAGGATGGAAAAGACCTTCAAAATTATTGAGTCCAACCCATCACCTAACACCTTCTAATTAACAAAACCATTGCACTAAGTGCCTCATCCAGCTTCTTTTTTAAACACCTCCAGGGATGGTGACTCCACCACATATGAGGGCGGCCCATTCAAATGGCCATCACTCTTTCTGTGAAGAACTTCCTCCTAACATCCAGCCTAAACCTGCCCTAGCAAAGCTTGACGATGTGTCCTGTTGTACTGTCACTGCTTGCCTGACAGAAAAGACCAACCCCTACCTGGCTACAACCTCCTTTCAGGTAGTTGTAGAGAGCAATGAGGTCTCCCGAGCCTCCTATTCTCCAGGCTGAAATATCGTGTATATTTAATCATGTTGTAAGTTGCTTTCAACTCATGTAATATTTTGAAATATTTTTATGTTAATCTAAATACTTTGGCTTTCACCAGGACAAACATATCTGCCTGTCCATGTATCCAATGAGGAACCTGTTCTTATTGACTGCATTTATTTATTTTCCCATAATTACAGTTACACATTATGAAAAATATTAAAAGTAATTTCTCCATTATTTAGAAAAAAAGCAACCACCACAGGATCATATATGAAACAGAATTAACCACACAGCTATGACTCCTTTTCATTGTTCTGATTACTACCATCCTCTTTGATGCATATGTCTGCACTGTGCCATAGGTAAATAGCCTTGTGTTGTCCTCTCTCTGATAAAGTTTAAACATCCAGATTGTCTGTAATCTTTAAATATATTGTAAATAATAATTGGAAATTATTTATATTAAGCAATCTTTTAAAATGTAACCTTATGGCCGGGTTTTACAGGGACAGAATCACAGGATAGCCATGGTCTGCAGGCCACTAATATTTCTGAGTCAGCCAGGACACTCACTTGAGTTGTAACCTAGATGTATTGCATACAATGAGCATCACGCTCACTATAAAGGGGGAAAGTTCATATGGTTTTCCAGTGCAACTTCTTGTCCCTGCTTCTGAATACTTCTTTTTGGGTGTTGTGGCTACTGTACCTTTGCTGGGTTATATTTAACTTTATATACTTTGTATTGACATTGGTACTATTTTAGATATTTGATTAAACCTGGTTTATTTTCAGCCTTTGAGTTTCCATCTCCTGATTCACCTTTTCCTGATTTAACTTCTCTGCTGGGAAGAGGTCACTGTTACAGTTTAGCCCCAAATATGGGTTAAATGCAGACACATTAGTATATACCCTGGAGAACAAATAAAGGGGTCACACACAGATCCTGGAAATATGGAGTGTATTCAACAAAATATCAAAAGCTTACTTGTAGTTTTACATCTTCAGCCTTTCTTGAGTTTACAGGCTACAGGCCCATTACTGCTATTATTCTATTTGTGTTATGAATTCACAAAGATGAATTGATTAGCATGTCATAATTCTGCTGTTGTTGGAATAGTTATCAATTAAAAAAATAATTTGACTAAATATGTACCTATTATGACAGTGAATTAAGACAAAGAGAAGTGTTCAGGACTGGGGACATTCATTAAAAGCCTTTATTAAAATTGTATCTAGGATATTTGCACACTATAATTTTAAATGTTCAGCACTGATAACACAGGCAGACTTAACGATTTTTATACTATACCTTTAAATGTTCAGCACTGATAATACAGGAAGAAAACCATTTTTATTCCTTTAGTTTTGCAGTGTTAGAATAACACGAATTTCAAATAGTGTTTGGCAAAGAAATATGCTTTTAAGTGATCTAACTGCCATCAGAGTGAGAAAAGAAGTAAACATGTGGACATGCTGATAATGATTTCCCCAAGTCTGATCCTTAATGGATGAGCTAGTTCTATTCCAGACTGATTACTCTGTCATTCAGTAGAGCCTATCTTGTCTGCTCCTGTCGGCTTGGTCTTTGACATTAACAATAAGATTAGCACCAGCTCTGACTGTCACACCACCAGTCAGAATCTAAAACGATATCAGAGAACTTTCTTTGTTACACTTACATTTAAAAGCAGGCCTTTAAATCTATGCCTGTAGGCAATGATTTGCAACCTAGGCCAAGAGCAGAATATTGAATACCATTTGGAAAGGTGAACATCAGTGTTGTTTTGGTAACTCCCAACTCAAATCCTTGAGATGCATACATAAATTGCATGTTTTATCTTATGCAACTATGTACTATGATTAACATCAAGGAAATTTATATTTTATTTCAAGATAATTGTTGTCCTTCAGTTGACTCTCAGATAAAAAATAAAATTGAAAACCAAACTCTAAAAATAATGTAATCTGAATGTCATACTCTCACAATAGAAAAAAAAAATTATATTTCAGATATTGCAAAATCTGATTTTCAATACATTATACATTGATATTTGATGTATGAAGGATTTAATCCTTATCCAATGAGAGGAAGTCAGATTAAATAATGTTTTTAAATTACTCTAATGCTTTTGGCTCACCACGAAATTATATTGCTAAGCATCACATCTAAATGATCTTTAAACACATCCAGTGATGATCACAGAATCACAGAATTAACCAGGTTGGAAAAGACCTTTAGGATCATCGAGTCCAACCTATCATCAAACCCTTCTAGTTAACTGAACCATGGCACTAAGTGCCTCATCCAGTCTCATTTTAAACATCTTCCCCTCCTCCACCACCTCTCTGGGCAGCTCATAAAAATGGCCAATCACTCTTTCTGTGTAGAACTTCTTTCTAATGTCCAGCCCAAACCTGCCCTGGTGCAGTTTGAGACTGTGTCCTCTTGTTCTGTCACTGTGTGCCTGGGTGAAGAGAATAACCCCCACTTGGCTACAACACCCTTCAGGTAGTTGTAGAGAGCAACAAAGTCTCCTCTGAGCCTTCTTTTCTGCAGGCTGAACAATCCCAGCTACCTTAGCTGATCCTCACACGGCTTGTGCTCCAGCCCCCTCACCAGCCTGGTTGCTCTTCTCTGGACACATTCAAGCACCTCAACATCTCTCTTGAACTTACAATTTTTACAATCTGAAAATTAAAGAAACCTCTCTGATCATTGAGAAAAATCTTGTGCAGTAGGCTAGAAATACATCAATCTTCAATTTAATATATTGAAAAACTGAGTTTAACTTAAATAAAACAAGATAAAATTTTAATCCATTCATCGAGAACATTAAAAAGTTTGGACAAAGTCAGGAAAAAAATTAGTCCTCAAATAAATTGCTATCATTACTGTTGCTGAGTACAAATCAGTATTTTTTTTCTTAAGCAAATTCACTGGCAGCATTGCCCTCCCCTCTACCTGAAGAGTTGTTACTCGTTCAGTTTCTACCTGTTAATCAGCTGCCCTTGTTGTGCTGCTATATACTGCTATCTGCTGCTACTTTAGTTGTTTCTAGAATAAAAATATCTGGCAGTAATCAGACTTGTTTTCAAATTATAGAAATGAGAGTAACTTAGGGAAACTACACAGAGTGAACACTCTTCCCAGCTCTTTCAAGTAAAACTTTAGAGATTTCTTGAAATATTTCATTTTAGCAGATTAAAATGCTTTTCTCGTTAATAAAAAAATGTTATTTGGCTACAAAATGCACCTTTGAACTTGACTCAGTGTGATGTGCTAAGAAATTGTCATAATTATATTTTACTGAGAATTTTTCTGAAAGCTGCAGGCTTTCAAATCCCACAAGTGGTACCTCTCCTCTCCTCTCATTATGTTATATCTTGTCTCAAGAAACTTCCTGAGGAATACAAACTATGTTTAAAAGGAAAAAGGAAATCTAGTTTTTAAGCAAGAAAATATTTCAATATCGAAGGTTCACAAAACAAGCAAAAGAAGTGGAACTATAGTGCTTTACACAAAATGAGACTGATTGAAAAGCTTTTCAATGAAAGCATTCATCTTCATTCATCTTCTTTCAGTTACTTATACCTAACAACATATCTTATCATCTATGGCAGACACACACGTCACCTGCATCAGCTTAGCTACTGCAGCTCAGATGGCTAAATTTTTAAAGATCACTTTATTGTGACGGTATGATACATGCTGTGCCAGGAGAGTTTTAGGCTGGATATTAGGAAATACTTCTTGACTGAAAGGGTTATCAAATATTGGAACCAGTGTGTGGACCTGGCCTTTCAGGACATGGCTTAGTATTGACCCTTCAGTAATGAGTCAAAAGTTGGACTGGATGATCTTTGAGGTCTCTTCCAAGCAGATATACTATATTATTCTGTGGATACCACTGCAAGGTTAAGGCATCTGAAAGCAAACTGCAGGAACACAGGTATAGGCAGCACATCCAAATGTGTACCTCACAGAGACAGTAATAAAGGAAGCTTTCAAATAAGGGAAAAAGTAGGTAATCCCTTCATTCCTCATTAAAAAGCTGTCACATTTGTGAATGTGGAACAAGAAAGCTAAGCACAGAAACATAACAGACTTCAAAGATGCATCTGAAAACATTTAACCTGCCATCATATTTTCACTAAGACTTTATCCTAATGGAGGTGACAAACAGAGATTAAGAGTCACATGCCAGGTGTCGAGGCCAGGTTGGATGGGGCTTTGAGCGACCTGGTCTGATGGAAAGTGTCCAAGGCATGGGGGTCAGAACTAGATGATATTCAAGGTCACTTTCAATCCAAAGCATTCTATGATTCTATATGTTATTCACAGAGAAGACCAAGATTCAGAGCCTGTATCTCTGGCTTTAAGTGTCTAAAAGATCTCTTCAGATTTTCCATAAAGATCAGTTATGTCTACAGTGTTTGAAAAGTTGAGCGTTTTTCTCAGACAACTTCAGAAAAGCTAACTCTGAACCATGCTTTAGCAGATCAAGATGCAAGATGCAAGAGAAGTTGAAAGGGAACACAATTGACGCCAACTGACCAAAGGGGTACCTTGTACCATGACTCATACTCACGCTCAGCAATGAAATTTCAGGGAAAGAAAGAGGAAGGAGGAATTTTTGGACTTATGGCATTTGTCTTCCCAAATAACAGTTATGAGTGATGGAACTCTACTTTCCATGGAACACCTAATCTGTTGATGCGAAGTAGTGGCAGAACTTCTGATTTTGTTTTCATGAACAGCTTTTGGTTTGCTTATTAAAATTCCTTTCTCTCAATACATGAGTTCTCTCACTGTTACCCTTTAGTTTCTCTTTCTCACTATTCTGTGGAGGTTGAATGAGTGTCTGTGCAGGGCCAAGCTGCATCCTGAAGTTAAATCATAAGACTATTTCTGTTCAGAGATAAGATGAACCTTTGCAGTTCCATGTCTAGAGAATGACAGAAGGATTACATGAAAGCAGGAGAATGATTTATAGGTTATGTTTTTGAGTATAGGTACTTGTTTCCTCTGTGTTAGACACCTAAATTCTTCTAAGACACAAGACCATAGATGAAACTCCTAAGATCTTGGTAGAGTGTGTACAGAAGTGCATACAATTAACAGATATAGTCTATTCTGTGGATTTAATGATGGAAATGGACTTATCCTCCTTAACTTCCTGTCCCTTGTTGTACCATTTTCTTGTTTCTCCAACTCTTTTCAGCAGAGCATTTTTATTGTTTAGTTCAAAGCAGCTCATGTATAATAGATTTAGAAGAACACTCATTAAGAATTCATGAAGAATATTTGAAAAAATGTCCAATTAATTTTCTTACAGAGAGATATGTATAAATAAATGGAACAAATTCAACAGATGTTTGCATATACATGTATGATGAGTTTTGAAGAACTTAACTATTTTCAGTCTGCTTCATGCAGTACACTTTGAAAGCTGGCATTTTTGGAGTATTTTGAATCAACGAAGGAAACTTTTTCTATGGGCAGAACTACCAGTCAGAGAATGTCGTCAAAGGTCATGTTGGAAAGGCTGAGGGAGCTGGGTCTCTTTATCATAGGTAAGAGGAGACTGAGAGGTGACATTGTCAAGGTATACAAATCTGTGGAGAGGAGAGTGAGTACCAAAAGGACAGAGCCAGTGTAGGAGGTTCGAATTGGGCTGAGCTGGGGTTAATTCTCCTCAAAACATCTTTCTAGTGCTGTGTTTTGCACTGCTGTAATCTGATCGTTGATGATGCACCAGTGTTGTGGCTACTGCTAAGCCACGCACCCAGGCTGGGTTTTTTCCGACATCTCCCCTCCCCAAGATGTTGAGAGGACACAGCCAAACCAGCTGATTCAGACTGGCCAAAGGGATATTTCATGCCAGATGATGTCAGCTCAGATGTAAGAACAAAGTGAAAGAAGGAAGTTTGGGGAAGATTTGTTCATGACATCTGTTCTCCAAGAATAACCAGAAAGCATAGAGAGCCCTGCTTCCTGAGACTGAACATCATCCTGCTGATGGGAAGTAGAGATTCACATCTCTCTTTCTGCTTTTTCTTCCACGTGGTCTATTGCTTTTGCTTGTTGTCATTATTAAATTGCTTCTATCTTATGAGTGGCTTTTGTTATATTTTCCCCTCTCCCCTGTCTCTTTAAGAGGGGGAGTGATAGTTTTGGTGGGCATTTGGCCCCCAGCCAGGGCAAAACCACCATAGTTAGTCTCTTCTCAGTGATGTCCAATGACAGGACAAGGGGCAATGGGTACAAGCTGGGGCATAGGAAATTCCACATAAACATAAGGAAAAACTTTTTCACTGTGAAGGTGACATACCACTGCAACAGGCTTCCCAAAGAGGTTGTGGAGTCTCTTTCTCTGGAGACTTTCAAAACCTGCCTGGATGTGTTCCTGTGTGACCCACTTTAGGCAATCCTGCTCTGGCAATAGGGTTGGACTAGATGATCTCTAGAGGTCTCTTCCACCCTCTAACATTCTGTGATCTGATTCAGTTTTGTTCTCAAGACTTAATTTCTTGTTAATGTGAATCATAAAGTTCATAGATATTATGTGAAGAAATGATTGTAAGATTAGAAGTATAGACTCAGCATATAATTGAATACATTCAATAGCAGAATTTGGTCCTAAGAGCTATTTTTTTCCCAAAAGAATAGGTTGTAGTATGTTGTTGTATAAAATTTTTAAGTGCATCTGTAGAAGTAATCAAGTCTAAATTTGAATAAGAAAGATTGGTATTGTGACCATGGATGTGAAAGGTTGAATGTAATTTCAATATTTTTATGAATTTGCAAAATCATCTAAAAAGAAAAATATGAGGCAAGTCCGTAATCACAACTTTTCACATACTTAAGATAGATCTCTCATAAAAACCTAAATATGTTAACCAAAAGCTTCTATGGAAAAGGAAGTGCGAGATTCTGAGGACTACATGGGGATGATTTTAACTAGATGAATGTATAAATTCTTATTCTTCAATTATTTCTGAATAAAATTACAAAAGGGGAAAATATTCTTACATTAAGAGCATTTTTTTTTTTTTTAAATACTGTGATGCCAGTATCTAAAAGGCCAGTCATGGACTTAATTGGGTTTATTTCTTTCAAAACAAGGAATAAGAAAAAGTCTTTGTCTCAGACCATCCCACATAATCTGAGAAGCATCTAAGCTTGCAGACAGAAGGAAACACTTTCTTCACTGGTTATGGAATGACAGTATCCTAATGCTACCATTCTGTTTGTCTCTCAATGTCCATCGCAACAACAGATTGCACAACAACAGTTTGCAGAATAGTTTGAAAGAATTTTATCCATGTGTAATGGGCACGACTCATTTGAAAGAGCACACTGCATGTTGAATACTGCTGTGATCTAAGCCCACTCATCTGGCACTAAACATGATGTAGCCACTCACTCACTCACTCCCATCCCATTCTGATAGACAGGGAGGAGAAAAAAAAACCCAAAAAAGAAAACAATAGAACAGTTGAGTCAAAGACCAGGGAGGGTTCACACACAGCCAAAAGACAGACAGACATGATGTAGAGAAACAATCAATTTAAACAACAAAATAAATACAAATTCACCAGCTAAATCGGAGTAGGTAAGTGGTAAATACAGATGGATCTTAAACACACCTTATGTCCAACCCTATCTTCTCGGTCCCAGCTCTACTAATTGCTCCCAGCTAGTTGTGCAGAGGGGAAGAGAATACTGTTTGCAGTCAGTCCCAAACTGTTATATGTTGTTTCGGTTGCTCATGCCTCTCCTGCTCCTTCCTCACTGACCTTGGTGCCTGCATGGCTGTCTGTATCACGTCTCACTCCTTTCCAACACAAAATCCCACTGTGTTGGTTTGAGCTGCAAACCCACTACACCCACAAAACAAAGTTGCCCAACAGGTGTTAAGAAGGCTTAAATAGGTTTTCATGGAGGCACTGGTTGGCTTGATCTAAGCCAGAAATGGATCTGACTTGGAGCTAGGAGACCTCTTTTAAATTTCTTACAGAATCCTGCACCAGTAGGCCCCTTCTTCTGCTACCACTAAACTCCCCTAAGACATAAACCAACACAAATACTAAACTTCAGCTTTACTAAACTTTATGAATCAAGTAGTTGTAATAAGATTCATTGATAGATATTTAGCAAATCTACACACTTGGTAAAGTTTTCTGGGCACTTATATTGACAATCTAAATACACCTAAATTTTCATTTAAAACAATCTCCAAAGCACCATTGTAATGATTTAGCACTGTTCTGTTCTTGTCTTATGTATGTCATATATGTAACAAAAATATATGCAGATATTTGCCATCATGATTTTTCCAAATACATAGGAAAAATGTTTATTATTAAAAGTCCTATGCTTAGCCATGACAGTGTGGGGCCTCATATAAAAATAGTCATGAAAATTTATGTAATCTGTTTACATAGAAAGATTCAGTAATTCTGACTATACTTTCCTTTAATTCATTCACTTTACGTGTAAGAGGCCTTTTCAGCAGATTAGTATTATGGTAGTTTAATGACACTTTACAGAGGATCGAAGTCTGTTATGTGGAACTGTATCTAAGTAAGTACATATGTTTCTCTCCTTTATTTAGCAAGAGTCCTTAAAGAATTCTAGTAGGCATAATTCACCTTTCAAAAGTCATTACTAGTTTCTCCCTAATGTATTAGATTTAGGTAGTTTATGACTCCTCCATTAATGGATTTGTTTTGTTTCATTTTAGAATACGTTCTTCTAACACCAAGATTAAGCATCTCAGGCAATAATTTCTTGGATCGTCTTTAGCACCTCTTTAAAAAGAAGTACAATGTTGTCAGCTCTCTTGCTCTCTGGTTTAATAGCTATTTAATGATGAAAGGTCTAATCCTGGTTCCTTTGTCACTATATGAAGACTCATTAAATTTAGTGGGAGCAGGACACAATTTTAATTGCATAGTTGTCCCACTAGCATTGTTCATTTGTTCTTTCATTTCATTGAAAATCTTGGACAAATGCCTTAGGTGATTGGTGTCTTATTTTAACCTAATTTCTCACATTGCAACATCATCTCTGATTTGCACTTCCTTCAAGATAAAGTCTTGTGTTTTCAACTACGCATTAATTAATTTGTGTGGGGTCACCTCTAAAAGCTGTAGTTACTTCTTGCCTGACAGAGACTCCCATATTAGAAAAAATGAAAGCAAAATTTGGCCCAAATAATGGTCTAGATGAATTGCCAGAGTAGATCAAATTTTGTTCTTAAGGAATATTAGTAGATTTCAAAATCTGGATATTCCTACTTCTATATTGAAGTATTTTTTAAGTGCTGAAATTAATCTTCTCATCAGATGATGTATTTCACTAGTCAAATACAAGTCCCTAGATACTGGTCACACTACTGAGGAATGAATGAACTTCAGAAAATCTGTGCTTCCAAGGTCAATCAGCAAGACCGAGTCTGTGTTTATACTGAACAGTACTTGATCTAAATCTTTTTGGCTTTGTGTAATGCAGCCCACAGTATTGCCACATGGTTGGAACATGACACCAAGGATATACATAACTTTTGTGAGACAGCAGAACACAAGGAAACAGTTGCCTATTAGATGTGGACTCTTACCTGAATAGAAGCCAGGCTTTGATTTGAGATCAGTACATCTCAAAAGAAAAATCCAAATTGAACTAGAAAATATGCAATGTGGCCAGCTGAAAAAAAAATATGCTTGTTAGTGGCATGGAAACATGCTACTTGATGTTTGAGACAGGCATTGCTTAGGAGTTAGATAACTCCTACCTCAGTATATTTTAAGATTTACTTTGATTAGAAATGTGGTAACTACAGACCTGTGGAAGTAAAAAAAAAAAAAAGTAACAGAAGTTTCATGTTGAGGGGAACTTGTTAAGATAGTTGCTGAAATAAAATCTAGAATAGTAACAGTGTTATGTCACTGACAGGGAACACAGACTATAGTGTGTTTGACATTAGATCATGAGGTCATGTTGGAAGCCTTGCAAGCACAGCCACCCCAGAGTCTTCCAGTGTTCAACTACAGTCATAAGGAATTCTCTATTAGAGTGGTTCTTCACACCCTTGTCCTTCTCCCGTTGCGGGTTTAGGAGTTTGATGGATCGAGCAAACATGTTTGGCCCCAGCAAAGCCCTGGGGTCTAGCACCACCAAGACAGATGTCTTGTGCTGCCCCTCAGTGTGCCTGCTTGGTCACATAAGGCACAAAGTTTTGAATTCATTGGCCAAAACAATGATTCTAGTACCTATTGGCCAGTTTAATTTTCAAAATAATGTATTTAATGGGGGGTGATTTAGAAACCATGGGCACTTTTCCTGCGACTCTCCACCAGGAACAGCACTCCATTCACGGCTCCTTTAACTGGGAGTCACAGCAGCCATGTGTTTTCCAGCTTAGTAGCAACACAGCTCTTCTCTCTGCTTGGAATACTTTGTTTTTTACCTCAGCACATCATGAGTACATATGCTAGAGTTAAGGTTAAGATTCCATAAGCATAGTTAGAATTTCTCCTGTTATCATGTTCTTATTTTCCAAATTCTGATTGTTTAAAATGTTAAATTCCATGTTTATATATACATTTTGTGCAACTACTTTCTGTGAACTGAAAACTCAGAGAATCTCAGAATTTTTCTGAATTTTAAATATTAATAAAAATTAATATTCATGCAAAATTTAATATTAATAATTCATAATGGTTATTAATTTCTGCAATGACCCTTTGCAAGCTTTGTTCCCCTTCTCTGGACAAGCCGGCAATTCAATGTCTTGTAGTGAGTGCCTCAGAACTGAATGTAGTATTTGAGGTGTAGCCTCATCAATGCCAGGTACAAGGACACAGTCACTTCTCTACTCCTGCTGGACACACTATTCCTGGTACATGCCAGGATGTTGTTGACTTTCTTGGCCACCTGAGTACACTGCTGGTTCAGTTCACATAGCTGTCAACCAACACCCCCAGGTCCTTTTCCTATGGGACTCAAATCTGTAGCATTGCATAAGGTTGTTGTGACCCAAGTACAGGAACTGGTGTAGTGGGTTTGCAGTTACCTGCCCCCCCACCTTTTTAAACCATGGCTAAAACTCAGAAAAAAACACTGGAAGTTAATAAATTAAGCTTTATATTTACAGCAATGCAAATATGCAAGCAAATATTTACAAGATGTAACAGATATTTACAGAAATATGCAGTAAAAAAGGTAATACACACACCACACCCCTCCCAGAGACCAAAATCCCCAAGAGAGGGTAACCAAACTCCCCCCTATCACCTTTCCCCCCTTCCCCACCTTTATGTCACCACCTGTTGATGCTGCAGATAAGCTGAAGATCAGAGAGATTAGTAGTAGGAGAAAAAAGATTTTACTCTGAATTTAGCCAGCAAGCCCAAGAGACAAAGGAGAGAGCAGCTGCAGCCAGACACAGACCAAGGCAGACTGGCTATCTGGATGTTTTGAGAACATTTCTTAAAACAATTTTTTTTCTCTGTCTCAGTAAAACTTGGTGAAGTGACACAATGTGTTTAACTCTCTCTCAGCCAATAGTCTAATTTCTCACTCAAATTCTCCAATTAGCTCAAACCAACACACCTGGCGATTTGCCTTAATGAGCATCATAAAGTTGAATTCGGCACAATACAATCCGTCTCCAGAACCTTCCTATCTTCAAGTAGATCAGCATTCCCACAGAGCATTCTGTTGTCTGTAGACTTACCGAGGGTGCACACAATTCCCTTATCCAGATCATTGATAAAGATAGTAAAAAGGCTGAACCCAAAACTGAGCCATAGGGAACAGCATAGTACTTGTGTAATTCTTGCTGTTGAACATATAGCTTCTCAGAAGACTTTTAACTGTGCTCTTCAGGCAAGTAGCTATAACTGGAAGTTCATGTTCTACTCCTTTATATCTCTCACTCTCAACTTTCTCTGAAACTATCGTTAACTACTGTTAACAATAAAACCTTGAAACAAACATCTAGGATTTTCCAGACAGTATTTTAGAAGTTTTTATTTGCATCAAAGATTAAAGATTATTTTTTTAGGTTTTGTGCACAATTGAACAAAAAGATTTGCCTTATTCCCAAAGATCTTACAATTTACAAAGGTTACAAGTGGATAAAACCAATGCATACATGTTGCTCAAAAAGTCACAAGGAGTCTAATAAGCAGAGGACATTGTACCATTACTGTATAGCCATTCATTGGGGCATCTGTGAATATATGTACAGGTATTTTTAAACAGCATTGCCCTTAATATTAAAGATAAAAATAAATCATGGCCTTATACATTTTTAAAGGGACTTGAGGGAACAATGGAAAGTATGATGGCATGAAATAAAAGGTAAAAGCTGTTTTATTGCTGCAACATCAGCAATTGTCAATAGCTTAATAGTATATATAAGTTAAAGTGTAAACAGCACAAGGGTTGATGATCTTTTAAATAATAAATGCTGCCTTTGGCACATTCTTGTGACAATATTGTCTTAGCTTTATTCATTAAGTAAATCTCGAATTTATATAAATATTTTTTTAATTCATTAGGAAAAAACAATCTTTTACTGCTGGATTTGTTTCTGCATCTATAGTTTAAAACAAAATTAAACTCCAAATAACTATTTCCAGCAAATTTCTGTTAAAATAAATACACATACACACATACTGTATACATTAATCTGATCCAAGTAAACCTAAAAAAATAACCCTGAACTGACAGTAGCCTAATATATATTTGTGACTTAGGAACTATTTCCTCCAGCAGTTTCTGAGCAAGAATGAAGAGTGAATGAAATGATCAAATGAAAATAGTAACATGTTTCTGCTGTTTTCATGCCTACTGGAGAATTATTTATCCACTTACAAACAATAAAATAAAATTGGCGTCTTTAGCCATTCTCTGCTAGACATCTTTAATTTCAACTTCATCTAATTTGCATACATTATTTTTATCTTTTATACACAGCAGCCAAGCAACAGCACTGTGCAAGTCAATCTAAAAGCCTTTTATTTCATTACAGTTTAAATTCTTATTTATTACACTTGCTAAATTATATTTCTGAACAAAACTGGCATCTACTCTCTCAATTGACCAAAATGTTTTATTTTTAATGATTAGAGCTGGAAGCAAATGGAAGCTATTATTTTAAACATAACCTTAGCTTTGTTTGCATGATAAGTGGCTATGGTGACTGGTGACTGAGCAAGACTGAAGACAGTAGGCAACAACAAGATACTGACATGAATGCCCTGAAGACAAGGAAGCCAAGTTACAGTCCTTTTATGTTAATATTTTGCTTCAGGAAAACATAGATTCAGAATATTTATTTAGTGAAGTACTTTGTACTGATAATGGAAATTTTATGGAATAGTCAAAATGGTTCAGTGATGGGGGGAGATGGCAACAGAGTACTCAAAATATTCATCATGTAGCACAATGCACAAAGGTATATTCTTCCTTGCAATCTGTTACTATTACTGTATAATTTGACTATGACATCCCAGACTAATTGAGAAACCCCATTTGATGAAGGTCTCAGCAAGTGTGCAGTTAAGAGTGCTGGAGGGTTTTGCCCTTCAATCTGTCTCTGTTAATTTCTCTGAGTGACTGGCAAATGATAGGCTCATTCTTGCTGATGGTTCATTTACAGATTAATCATTGAAAAGGCAATAGATTTTGGAATTACCATACCTTCTCCACCAGACACAGATATATAAGGTTGAGACACTTGCCTGAAACTATGGTAGTTTTATAACAGTAGGGGACATGACAGTGAGGGTCTGCTACAGATCACCTAACCAGGAAGATCAAGTGGACAAAGCTCTTCACAGACTTTTATTCACAAGCCCTGGTCCTCATGGGAGAATTTAATCACCATGGTATCTAATTAGAGAGATGACACTGCAGGGCATAAGCAATCCAGGAGATTCCTGAAATGCATTGGTGATAATTTCCTCCTCCAAGCAATAGAAGAACCAATTAGGAGAGATGTCATGCTAGATCCTGTTCTCACCAACAGGGAGGGGATGGTGGGGAATGTTAAGCTCATGTACAGCCTTGGCAACAGTGGCCATGAAATGGTGGATTTTGAGATCCTCAGTGCAGTGAAGAGAAGGATGCTTAGCAAGACTGAAACCCTTGACTTCAGAAGAGCTGACTATGGCCTCCTCAGAAGCCTCTTTGGTAGAGTACCATAGGATGAAGCCCTGGAGAGACTTGGAGCCCAGGGAAGCTTGTGTGTTTTCAAGGCAAGGTAAGAAATCAGGAAAAAATATGAGAAGGCCTATGTGGATGAGCAAGAAACTCCTGGTCAAAATCAAACGTAAGAGGGGAAACCACAAAGAGTGGAAGAAAAAACAAGTAACCTGGGAGAAATACATTAAAGCTGTTTGAAAAATCAGAAACCAGGTTAGGAAAGCTTAAGCCCTGACAGAATTAAATCTGGACAGGAACATTAAAGATAGAAAAATAATGTACAGGTATGTCAAGGAGAAAAGGAAGAGAAGAAAGAATTCTTCAGTGAGAATCAGATGATCTGTTTACTGATCATATGGAAATGACCAAAGTACTCAATGGCTTCTTTGCATCAGTCTTCACTAATAAACATTCAAGCCACACCACTGAAGCCACAGTGGGCAATGGCCTGGTCTGTGAAAGTGAAGAACCACCCACAGCAAGTGAACACCAGATCTGGGAACACATAGAGAACATGAAGGTGCATAAGTCCATGGGACCTGACAAGATACATCCATGGGATCTTGGCAGCCAAGGTTTCTAGGCCACTAGCCATCATATTTGAGAGGTTTTGGCAGTCTGGTGAAGTTCCCATAGATTTGAAACAGGGAAACATAACCCCCATTTTTTAAAAGGAGATCAAAATAATCCCAGGGAACTACAATCCAGTCAGTCTCTGTGACAAGTAAAACCATGGAGCAGATTGTCCTGGTAGCTGTGCTAAAGTGCATGGAATGTAACAACATAAAAAGTGACAGTCACCAGGGCTTCACAAAAGGCAGATTGTGCCTGATTAATTTGGTGATCTTCTGCAAGAGTTACAGCTCTTGTAGCTATGGGAAGAGCAACTAATGTCATCTACCTGGACTTGTGCAAAGACAGTGCCCCACATGACATCCTTGTCTCTAAGATGGAGGGGCATGACCTTGATGAATGAACCATGCAATGGATGAGGAACTGGCCGGATGGACAGGCTCAAGGTGTTATGATCAATGGCTCAATGTCCAGGTGGAAACTAGTGACAAGTGGAGTTCCTCAGGGATCTCTACTGCGTCCAGTGTTGTTTAACATCTTTTTCAGTGACATGGATGGTGATATCGAGTGCACCCTTAGCAAGTCTGCTGAAGACACCAAGCTGTGTGGTGCAGTGGATACACTTGAGGGAAATAATGCCATCCAGAAGGATATTGACAGTCTTGAGACAGTCTTGGACAGAGGCAACTGCATGAGGTTCAGCAAGTAAAAGTGCAAGGTCCTGCATCTGGATCTGGCCAGTCACATGCACAAACACAGACTGAGTACAGAGTGACTTGAGAATATCTCTGAAGAAAGACTAACTGATGAGACGCTCAACATGAGCTGGCAGTGCACTCTTGAAGCCCAGAAGGCAAATATTGTCCTAGGCTGCATCAAGAGGACCGTGGCCAGCAGGTCAAGAGAAGTGATTTGTAGCATTTACTCTGCTCTTGTGAGACCACACCTCAAATTCTGTGTCCAGCTTTGGTGTCCCCAAAACAGAACTGTTTGAGCTAGTCCAGAAGAGGGACACAAAGATGATCCAAGGTGTAGAATACCTTTGCTTTAAGAATAGACCAACGGAGAGGGGGTTGGTCAACCTAGAGAAGACTCCTCAGAACTGCCTTCCAATACTGGAAGGGATCCTAAAGGGAGGATGGAGAGGGATTTTTCATAAGGGATTCTAGCAACAGGAAAGGGAATGTTTTTAAGCTAAGGGAGAGTAGGTTTAGATCTCAGGAAGAAGTTCTTTAGCATGAGGGTTGTGGGACTCTGGAATAGGCAGCCCAGGGAGGTTGTGGATGTTTCCTCCCTCCCTGTGGGTGTTCAGTGCCAAGTTGGATGAGGCCTGAGCAGCCAAGTCTAGTTGAGAGACGTCCCTGCCTATAACAAGGAGGTTGGAGTAGATGTTCACTGATGTCTCCTCCAATCCGGGCCAAACTATGCTTTTATAATTTTAAGTGGCTGTTTCTATCTTTAATATTGCTAATGTTTTTATAGAGTAATACTTCTAATGTCTCTCTCACTTCCATGGTAGTGCAGAGTTCATGCAAATGGATTCATTATAGAATCTTTCTCAAAAGTTCCTGCCTTTCTACAAGACTTGATTACAGTTTTATCATTCACATTCAGTGTTCCAAGAGTGGAAATATAAACCATAGAGTTTAGAGCTGGGATGATGCTGAAATTGCTTTCTTCAGTTTGCATAATTTTTTATTTAATTACTGTAGTGGGTTTGCAGTGACCTGCCCCCCCACCTTTTAAAACCTCGGCTAAAACTCAGAAAAACACACTGGAAGTTAATAAATGAAGCTTTATATTTACAGCAACGCAAATATACAAGCAAATATTTACAAGATATAACAGATATTTACAGAAATATACAGTAAAAAGGGAATACAGACACCACACCCCTCCTGGAGGCCAAAATCCCCAAGAGAGGGTATCCAAATCCCCCTACCACCTTCCCCCCCTTCCCCCAGCTTTATCTCACCACTTGATGATGCTGCAGATAAGCTGAAGATCAGGGAGATTTATGATAGGAGGAAAAATTAGTCGTTTTAGTGATTTAAACTCTGAATTAGTTCAAAGGCAGAAAGACAAAAGAAAGAAGCTGCTGGAGCCAGCAAGGACCCAAGCTCGACTGACTCTGCAAGCACACTGGCTTATCTGGATGTTTTGAGAACATCTCTTAAAACATTTTTTTTTTCTCTGTCTCAGTGAAACTGGGTGAAGTGACACGGTATGTTTAACTCTCTCTCTCAGGCAATAGTCTAATTTCTCACTCAAATTCTCCAATTAGCTCAAACCAACACAATGACCTTTAATAAGTCCAAATGTGGTGATTTCTGGTGATGATAGAAACCTACTAAATGAATAAAAATGGAATCCAAAGTAAGGAATCTGGTGGCTAAGTGCTTCTAGATGCAGATGACAATGCTGTAATTATCTACATCTGACCAGACCATCCTAAATTAATGGGATAGTTAATGTGGCAAAATAAACCCTTTTTGGTGGTGACTTATCTGACCTACTATATGTATTGTGGTGGTTTAGCAGTTACCTGTCCTACACACCTTTTATAAACCCCAGCTAAGACTCAGAAAACACTGGAAGTTAATAAATGAAGCTTTATTTTTACAGCAATGCACAATATACAAGCAAATATTTACAAGATATAACAGATATTTACATATATATAGAATAAAAAGGTAATACAGACACCACACCCCTCCCAGAGACCCAAATCTCCAAGAGGGGTAACCAACCACCCCCTACCACCTTTCCCCCTTTCCCCAGTCTTATCTCACCACCTGTTGATGCTGCAGATAAGCATAGGTAGATCAGCCAGGGGGATTAGCAGCAGGAAAGTAGTTAGTAGGATTACTGAGAATTAGCTACCAAGGCAAAGACAAAAGGAGACCATGCAAAGAGAAGCAGCCACAGCCAGAGCAGTCAGAAACCGTCTGATATCTAGTGTTTTGGGTACGTTACTTTAAAAACTTTTTTTTTTTTCTTTCTCAGTAAAGGTCTGGGTGAAGTGACATAACGTGTTTCCCTCTCTCAGCCAATAGTCTAATTTCTCACTCAAATTCTCCAATTAGATCAAACCAGAACATGTATACTTTAGAATAAGACAAATTACTTTTTAGAAAGTAATAGAATAACAGAATCAGAGAAAGTTGGAGGTTGGAAGGACCTCCAGATATCACCTAGTCCAACCCCCCTGCCAAAGCAGGATTATTTAGGGAAAGCCACACAGGAACATTTCCAGGCGGGTTTTGAATGTCTCCAGAGAAGGAGACTCCACAGCCTCTCTGGGCAGCCCATTCTAGTACTCTGTTGCCCTCTACTTAAAGAAATGGCCCCTCATCTTGAGGTGGAGCCTCTTGTATTCCTTGTATCTGTTATTCCTTGTCCTATCACTGGGCACCATCATCTTGACACCTACCTCTCTGATATTTATAGACCTTGATAAGATCTGCTGTCAGTTTCAAGACTAGACAGCCCCAAGTCTCTCAGTCTCTCTGCAGAGAAATGTTCCAGTCCTGCAATCATCCTGATTGCTCTCCTTTGGGCTCTCTTCAGCAGATCCCTGTATCTTTTGAACTGGGGAGCCCAAAACTGGACCCAGTATTCCAGGAAACCTAACACAGTATTCCAGGGCCTACTTCTTTCCATTTGCTCTAAAAGAAATTTAGAATTACAATTTTAGGAGTCATCTGGTTTTGATGAATGAATGCCATCATCAGTACTTGTCACTAAGGAAAAAAGATATGTGTTTTGTGTCATGGACTCAGCTGAATCTGCTGATGTGCATTCAATACAATACTGACTTTAAAATGAATGTGCTGGTTGGAGAAAAGTATCATGGAACTTGTAGTTCAGATTGCAAGATGAGAGGTCTCCTGTTTCCCATTGCTACTTCTGATTTCTGGTTTTGGGTTGTTAGTCTTTTCTGATGCACTGGTTGCAGACTTGGAGGATGGGAGATTGGTTTTATGGCTGGCTTCCAGTGATGCTTCTGCTTTTTTTCTGCACTATTCTGCAAATAGGCTAAGATAATTGTACATCATATCATCTCATTAAACACTCCTGATATCAACTCAGAGATTATTAGTGTGTGTGCTTTTTTTCCTCCTGTCTGTGTGTGGGAGGCTTTTGAAAGTGGGCTGTCTTCATCCAGGACACCAATATAAGAGTGACTGTTCTTCTTTTATATGCAACTTTTGCAGAAACAAACACTACGCAAACCTACATTTTCTTCTTAATTATTTCCTTTGAAAATCTGTAAACTTGCATTATTTGTGGATTTGTTTTGGAAAAACTTCCAATTATATTAGCAATTACAGTAATGAAAGACAGGAATATAAGATAAGGGAAAACTTTCCGAATTACTGAATACTTTCATAATGCCATCTCTAGTCTATGACTCCATCTCTAATGCTCTCCTAGAACCAGAATTCAGGAGTTAAAAAATTTCTTCTAATTACAAGTGCTTTAATTTATCCCATTTTATAGTTATCTTTATATTTTGCATGGCATGAGAGACTTAACTATCTGAGATTTCTTTATAGAAAAATAGTTTACAGATGTCAAAGATTATCTTATTTAATTTCCTTTTCTAAACAAAGAATAAAAATAATCTACAGAATGTGTCTGATTAGTGTAGAATGCTCTAACTGTAAGGAACTAATCATATATTTAACTTCCTTTTTCTTTTCCCCTCATTTACAGAATGACATAGTGTTGGGGTTTGAAAGGGATATCTGGAGGTCACTGAGTCCAAATCCTCCTGCCAAGGCAAGTTCATCTAGACGAAGTCACACAGGAAAATATCCAGGTGGGCTTTGAATGTCTTCAGAGTTGGAGACTCTACCACCTCTCTGGAAAATATTTTTTTAAATACCTGTAGGAAACCTTTCCTATACTCACCAGTGTACCTATTTGCCTCATTCTCCCTTACCTGAGAAGATATATTTACATAGAAGTATTCTGATTGTCAATCAGCTATTTTAAGTTAACTCTTTAAATTTTATAATAGTCTCTACAAAGGTCTGAGTTAAGTTTTGTAATTTCAATTGTATCTGAATTCTGAAATTGAGCTTGTTAACTGTGCTGAATTTACAGAATCTTGCCAGTATCTAAAATGCATATTCCCTTTACAACAGTAATTATTGTAATGAAATTTGCCTTTAGCATGTACTGTTCCATTACCATTGATTTTTTTCCTCTCATTGAAACATATGTAGAGCTGAGCTTGTAGTACCTGATAAGGGAAAAGTGGGATAGAAAATATAGAATATAGCAACCTAGGTAACAATTAACTGTGTAAAACTTCATAAATCAGATATAAACAAAGAAAGGTGGTTTAACTAGTAGAAGTCATGGGAATACTCCCTTGGAGAAGAATAGTGTATTCAAAGATGAGAACATCTGTAGTGGGTTTGCAGTGACCTGCCCCCCCCAACTTTTAAAACCCCGGCTAAAACTCAGAAAAACACACTGGAAGTTAATAAATGAAGCTTTATATTTACAGCAATGCGAATATACAAGCAAATGTAAATATATAACAGATATAACAAGATATAACAGATATTTACAGAAATATACAGTAAAATAGAAA